>JAGVSP010000839.1:0-81685 GCA_022494985.1 Micrasema minimum
AGTATTAATAATATACTAATAAAAGTGGAGCCTCACCCACTCCCCTTCCCTAGTACGGCTCTGTTTGCTACCAAATGTTGGTACACAACT
Organism: Micrasema minimum; assembly: GCA_022494985.1. Classification (NCBI taxonomy): domain Eukaryota; kingdom Metazoa; phylum Arthropoda; class Insecta; order Trichoptera; family Brachycentridae; genus Micrasema; species Micrasema minimum. The sequence goes on from JAGVSP010000839.1 coordinate 91, forward strand.
CTATCGCCGAATTAATTAATTTAAAATGAAGTGTAACGGGTCTACTTCCGCGAGTTGCTTGAATCATTTAATGCTAGAAACCCACCCCCCACCTTTCTGTATTATATTTACCTACATGGGGTTTTTGTTATTATTTGTACATTAAGTTGATGAGTCCTCTGTGTGGGCAGTTTGACGATGCTGACTTTTATAATAATAATAATAATAATACATAGGTATTAGAATGGAACTGAAGCGTATGACTGATCATCCTACCTGCATGAATTCTATTGATCAAGATACACTGCACTTGGTGTACCGATGCAGTGCTCTATGTACCATTGAGTGCGGATAATGGAAAATAGTGGTATTCGAATAATTTTATGAGCGCCATTTTAGCCAAAAAGGTATTGGATCCCAATTACTCGTCTTGCAGAAGTAAAAATATTTGTTTTTGTTTACCTATTAGATTTTCTACGCGTTGCGTTTTATATTACTTGTATTTGACAGCCTCCGTAGCGTAATGGCTAAGACGCCGGACGGAGGTTCCGGGTTCGATTCCCGGTGAGAACACAAAAATAAAATGTGACTTTTCTCAAGCCTGGGTGTTTGTGACGTTGTTCCCCTCTGTAGTTGGGCCTCCTGGCCTGTTGAGGTGGTTAAATAAAATTGAAAATTAAAAAATTAAAATAAACTCGACGCCTCAAGGATGTCTACTAAGGAGATGGGTGGACGATATCAAAAAGTTTGCTAGAAGACGGTGGATGGGGACGGCACAGGATCGGGAGGAGTGTAGGCGGCAGGGGGAGGCCTATGGCCAGCAGTGGACCTTCGCGGGATGAAATGATGATCATGATTAATAAATAATATTATGAATATAATTTACTCTACACAGATATAAGAACTAACTGTACCCTATGTTCGTCTTAATCCGGGTCCAAAACTCTAATTGAAAAACGCATCTCACATACATTATATTATCGTAAATTGTAACGTAAAGGTACGTACCTACCAATGCTAGTACGAGGCAGTAGATAGGTAGGTACTGAATTCGTATTACATTATTATGTAGTTCGATAGTGTAGTACCGCCCGCTGGGTCCAACTTTGGGACGCCACTCAAATTGAGAAACCTAATCAAATAAATGGATAATGACCCTGTTATGAGTGGGGAGTTACCTGTACCAACACATTTAAACAGGTACACAAATACATACATACATGTCTCACTATTGTCCCCAACTTTAAACACAGTAGCTCGCATTTTTTTTCCAAATACGTAAATAATATTTTTCGGTTTCCGTTTCAAAATGTGTGATTATTTTCTTGGAAATGACACTGCTATTACAATTTTCCTTGTCTGCACCTAATGGCGCATAGGGCAATGCATTGTTTCAGAGGCTGTAATTTATCTTGATATTTTTTTATATGAAGGCAAGATGATGTGAAATAATTTTATGTAAAAATCACATCCAAATAATTATTTGATAATATTATTGACCCGCATCGGGAATCGAACGTGCGACCTCATGCGACCTCTACAGCAATGGGTGGACCCATAAAATTGACAAGGCGTCACTACTACTACCATTGTCTCTCATCCGCACCCAATGGTGCGTCAATGTTTAAAAATATTTTATAAACTGTTTTTCCTATTATAAATTATAACATAGGTAACTACGCATTGAATTTAAATACAAATTTAATGTAAACAACATTTTGAGTGTGTCCAAATACTTACGTAGACAATAAAATGCTTAGCAATTTTCTCAATGGATGACAGAGAGTATTCACATGTGAAGCGTCGCGCCATTTTATTGTATATTGGCAGATATGGATATCAAATACTAGGTGAAATGGGGAATGTTGTAATACATAAAGTGGCCACTTAACCCCAGCCAATGACAGGTCATAAGCCCTGTAAACGCCTAGATATCCATATTCCCTTCCAAATTTCTCGTCTCTGTTGAGATGTCAAACAAATTTAATGTACTCATTTCATGACTGAGATTCTATTGAATGAGCTTGTGTTTCTTATGAATATCAAATTTAACAATTATAAAGTTACAGTGTTTATAGTCGAGGCAATAGTTGTGTTCTCCCTGTTATGGAGATATTTCTGCCTACGCACAAAGGTTAAACATAGTGACCTGTGTTATTAATTAAATTGGTGTGTTTCAAGGGGTTGGTTAGGAGTCCTCTTATTTAATGAATAATGATTAATTAAGGGATTAAATAATACCATCAATAACTTTCTAATTTGCTAATGAATTACATAATCCCGTGAGCTGTTTATATTATTGTCGCCCGCCAAAACTAATTGTTATACATGGAGTAACAGAACTCGTAGTACAACCCGAAAACTGGTGAATCTTTATCATATTTGGAGTCGAATGTGTAATTTGGAATTTGAATCTGAGCTTGAAAAAAAAAATTTTCTTCTCATAAAAGCTTTCATTAGTACCTCAGATTAAGTAAAATAGCACGAATTGAAATAAAAATGCTGTTTTTATTTAGTTTATTTATAGATAGTATCAATTTGACTAAATACATGATAATTGATAACAATTTGCAAAAATTGATCAAAAAAAAAAACAATCTCGTACCTACTCACTTTTCTCGAAATTATGAATAAAATAAAATAAAAGAGTCTATAAAATCGACCTAAAGTATTGTGTAGATTCACTGGTTTCCCGCTTCTACATCGAGTTTTGTTACACCGTGTAATTGTAAATGGTTTTTAGAACTAATCAAAATTTAGTGCTAGCAAACAAAGACAATCAAAAAATAATTATGAAATTTAGAAATTACATTTAATTGTTTTAGCAACGTAAAAATATACGACTGATCATATTTTTTGTGTTTTAATTTATGATAAATAAATTAATAATGTAATTACAGATTAGGCAGTTTTATTGAAAATAATGATACGTTACAGTACATTTAAAAAGTAAAGTAAATATACAAATTACGGTTTAGTTAATTGTAATTGATTCTGAATTTCCTGGACCGAATTACTTGTGTCGTAAGATATAAATATTCAATAAAAAAAACCATAAATATGGATTATTTTATAAAATTACAATTTTTGTAATGCAAAGTGAATGTTTACAGCGCGTTACCAGACTTTACATGGATTACCTGTGTGTGTGTTGAATTCTTTTTATTCAATTTTCTAACAGACCTAATGAGCATAATACATTGTTGGTATAAGAATTAACCCAAGTGAGAGTAGACCAATTAATAGATTCTCATAGAACTGCAATTATAGGCGCACATAAATCTCATGCACCTTGAATACATGGTTTTATGTAATTCGAACAAGGCAATTACTTGCACATTAGAGTTAATTGCCAGAAAACGTGAATACTAAATAAAAAATATTTACATTACAGTGCTTAAAAGATCTCATATTTATTTAATTTTATAAATGCAAATAAGGGGTTGTTTTTTGTGGTCTATGTCTACTAACATGTGCGTTTTTTTCTTATTCCTATGTAAAAGGTTTTTATTTATCTTATTTATATTTTTAATTTATGAAACAATAATAATTCATGTTTTTAAAGCAGTAAATTACATATTCACCATGATGCAAATTCAATACGCAATTGCACTGAATTCACAGGTAATCAAGTTTGTGTGTAAACAACATTTTTTTATAACTAATGATTATGCATTCCCTTTAGCATAGTAATTAGGCGTTATCGCTATATGTGTTCAAAGTTTTATGAACTGCAAGGCAAAGCATCAATAAAAAAATAAGTTTTATGTAATAAGCGTAACGCGAATTTAAAAAATTAAATAAAAAATCATTACAACACAAGATTAAAACTTTTTGTATCGTGAAAACTCATAGTTTTCATTTTATTGTTATGTCAAAATACAAATACAGGCAATTTGATTAAAATATATTTTTTGATGGATTGAACATGACACGTTGGCAGTAATAATTCATATAAAAATGCAGAGTAACAATAAAATTAAATGGATTAGGGAAAATGTTATATGTAGGTCAAATCTGATTTAGCAGTAGCACTGTAGCAGCAGCTTAATTTGTGCAACCACACGATAATAACTTACAATTGCGCTTTAAAAATATACAAATTTAGCGTGTCTTTTGACAGACTGTTCAGTTTTCTGAACAAGAACTACACGAAAAACTGTACAGTTTTCGGTCCCGTATAAAATGCGCATCAGTACAAAAAATTGGAATGTATAATTTTCACATAGAAAATTCGTTTATGTTTTTCTCAACTCCGTAGGTACTATTTATTTTATAGAACTCCATATATTATTTAAATCAAACTCGATTTCTTGGATATATTTAATCATTTTTATTTATAGACAGCTGTTTCGCCTTGTCAGAGCATTTTCAAACAACGGTTTGAAAGGCCAACAACAGCCCGAGGGATGAGGCGAAACAGCTGCCATTAAATAATAATAATTAAATGGAACCAAAACATCGTTTTGCTTGTTATATTCATTTACAAATCTTTACAAATTATGCAGTATGACGAATGTATGTATGTAATCCATATTCAATTTAGTTCCGAAGAAGGTTGTTTATCCGTCTCCTACCCTCGCGATACGTGTTTCGTATGTGTATTAGGCGGGTAGGTACCTACATACTAACACAGGGATGCACATTGCACGTGCATGCTATGCAATACACCGCTAATTAATTTTATGCAACGCCACACTTGAACGGCTTTCGTAATGAATAACTTGCGCGAAGTTATGCTCGGGACGATCAGATTTGGGACTTCATCTTTTTTGCTAAACTTTTTCCTAGCCGTGCTCTATGAGTTTGAAAATAATTATTTTCATTCCCTTCATCTAGTCTTGTAGTTAAGGCCAGTTAGTACTACTGCTACTAAGAAAACAAATCAAATAAACAAAATAAGACACCGAATGCCGAACACTCTCCGAGTTGACTAGAAGACTATTGATGTCCGCCTTCTCCATGATGAGCTTCCGTGTTTTTTCTCATTATCGTAGGCATATGTTTCCTTTGGTTAAATCCAATTTGTTCTACGTGATCTTATCAGCCCTAGAAAAAATCTGAATGCGAATTTTTTTACGAAATGATTAAAAATTTTAATTTATTTTGTACGATTGTGGTATGCTTGAGTAATATTGATATTTGAACTATGATTAAGATGAAAATTGGTCTTATTTTCAATGACTAGTTTTATAAAAGATATTGAAAATATTTTGCACACTAAATTTATTTGTATTTTTTTTTCACCTTGTTGTTTGTTGAAACTGGCGCCTCCTGTTGTAATCTAATAAGTTTCGTTTTAAACACAACGCCGCCCACTTCGATTGGTGTTTAGCCAAAAACAAATTAGATGGGCAGGTACTTGGAGGTAGAAATTCTACAGTGTTACCAACCAGCACTAACACCAATACCAACCCAGAGAACTCACAGACGGAGTCGCCTTGCCAAAAGAGATAATAGGAAATTACAAAATAATAACACCGGGGGAGCCGTGGAAAGTAATCAAGATATTAATTGCAACGATTCCCACCCTTCGGTCTTACATAAAAAAACCTTGAATTATACTTTCGTACTCCAAAACAAGATAATTACTTCTACCCTCTAACCTTGGTGTGTTTTTTTACCTTTACACTATTATATTCAATTGAGGACCGTTTATTCTAAGTGATAGAATAAACAAATTTAATTGTGTGGAGGTGGGAACTTTTTAAATTATGAAGGTCCTGAATTATCTGGTCATAAGGTCAGGTTTTTCAACATTTTGATTGGCTATTTATGTGGATTAAGCGATAATTTTTTAGAAACAAAATAAGTTCTACAAAAAAAATTTGCGATAATTTTTTAGAAACAAAATAAGTTCTACAAAAAAAAAAAAATTCTTTGATATATTACTTTGAACAAACGGTCCTTAATTATTTGGAAAAAGTACGTTATTCACTTATGAAAATTTAGTAGTTATATATGCTAATATTTAGTTGCCATGTAAAAAAATTCACCAAAATTCATGTTCAACCTTGATCAAAATATACGAGGTAAAATAAAAGTTAGAAAAGTTATCTTTAAAACATTCATATATTATTCATAGAAGTAAATATTTGCCCAAAAACACACGAAATACGATTTATCATTTTTTTTGTGTAAAAATTTATGATTTTTGCAAAACGTTAACCTTGTCGGTATATATAAATAATATGTATAGCGTGACAGGTGGGCGCCCTTAACTATTAACTAGGCCTCTTCCACGCCCCGCTCTTGAGCTATTGTGGGCGCGAAAACAAAAAAAACACAACCACTTTACTATCGGGTAGGCTTCTTCGCAAACGTACGTTTAAATTCCTTTTTTGAATTACGATGGATATGGAGGCTGTTAGAGAGGTTTAAGAATTTCGGGAAAATCTGCTAATAGGAGAGGTTTAGGAGACTTCTAAGGCTTGTAGGTGTCAAAAAAGTTGCAACGAGCCTTATAGAAGGAATACAGTTAAATTAATTGAACAGAGTTCATGTTAAAAACGCCAAAACAATGATTTCATTAAATAAAGTATTAAAACTTAATTGAAGAAAATCCATAAGCAAATACGTGATATTTGAAATTGCAACTAGTAAACAAAACCCTTTATTGCGATATTAAAATTATTTAATAGGTGGTAAGCGCACTTTCTTTGTCGCGTAATAGGCAGTCGCAACAAATGCATCAGTTTCAAAATGGCGGACGTTTGTCTAGTCAGGCGTCACCAATTAATTAAAAGCTCCGCGAATCTGGCTCACAAGTGCTAATATTAATTAGCGGGACAGGTCTAATTAACGCACAAGTCGCTAACGGCAACATTGAAAACCACAAAAGACTATAGAAACAGCAGCGGTTGTAAGAACAATGAAACCATACATTTGAAAGTGCAGGAATATACATAGATTTAGACATAGACAATACAGGTAGGAGTGAGCATAATAAAGTAGAATAAATAAGTACACACACGTGTTTGATATTAATGAATCTACCCACACATTTTATTACTATAAAACGGTTTTGTTATGTTATTGGTAATATGTTATAGCACTAAAAATCAATAAAATAACTTTAAAAAGTAAGGTTAATGGTAATAGACTATTTATCAAAGACCTGAAAATATCAAGTAATCAACAACAAAAAAAAATACAGTAAGTACACATTTTTCACAACAGCCCTCATCTTAGTGGAAAGTGCTCTGATATGAGTATATAAAACTAGCTGTTGGCGTTAAAAAAATAGTGTCAAACAATTTCCATATTATTTCAATGAGATATCTTGAAAAAATTCAGGCCTCCATTATTTATTTATACACATAAATTTTAATAACAGAGTAACAAGTATATAAATAATGTAGAAAGAGATTGCACATAAATAGAAAGGTAACAGAAATGATGAATAACAAAGTACAATTGCAATATCTTTCAACCAACCTTTGAATGTTTTCTTAAAGGACTTTTTACATTTTCCTTATTTCCAAAATTATATCTAGAGAAAACGTTAGCGATAACGCTATTAAATCATTAAGAAATTACATACTAAAACATTTATAATTGGATATACAATGTTAAACGAATAAAAAATGGTCCTGAAATTATCTAAGGTGCAAAATTAGATTCGCACCAGTTGCAGCATGCTTACATAATTCCTCCCAGACATTGTAACAGAAATATTTGGAGCCTTCCAGACGACCGGTTAATTAAGGTACGGCGCGCAGCGGTGTATTTATCGTCGGACAGTCGCGAGTCGGTGTCGCAGTGTTCCGAACAGGAGAAGAATTTCACACGAGGGAATGTTCCACCGAGGGGACGAAGGGCTCTCCACTCTTGGACCATTTGACCGACGGTGCTGAGCGGCTAATTGCTTTGACATTTAAGCCAGTAGTTCCGTGACGATGTCTTAAACGCGGTAATTGAGCAATTGAAACAAAATAGTACGCGAATCTAAAAGTATGGAAGTACTTTACTGTCTATTTACCTAAGCTATAAGTCACTGTTTATAACAATCATCCAAATAAATTCTAGATTGTAAGGAATATCATTTGATTAAACATAGGTACACTTTTGTCCTGAGAACACCAGACTACTAGGAAGCTTATTCTAAATTAACTTTTAAAGATTTCACTATCTGTCATTGATGATTTTTGTACTTTTTCACTTTATTACAAATGTCGTGACAATCACAAATTACAGCAAATTAATATTGCAATAAATGACACAATGCAATATGAATAAGTTCTCTAATGCAACTTCTGGCAACCGATTGGTAAGAGAATTTGCATCAGCGATATATGAACTCAATCAATAAAATAATAATTGAATAATATCAGGCTGAATAACTGGATTAGTATGAACAGTTTTTGCAATAATTCTTGTGCAATAGCGAAAGCTGGTTCTTGGCGTATAAATTTATATATTCAGTAATTATTAATTATAGTGATTAATGCTAAAAGCTGCTACTGCAAGGAGAAAATTCAAATGAAAAAAATATTGGCGATATTATTATCAATAGCGCATGTATTCATATCACTTTTCTCCTTTTGAGAATAAAAAAGGAAGCGGATGGATAAAATAAATCCACCGGTGATTTCTCACTAAAATGGTGCTGTAGAAATTATCCAAAGTACTTTTATTATTCAATACAACTTAGCATTGTATATTATGTATAATTTCATTTAGGAGTTAATTGCAAATCAGCATAATAACGTAGACTGAATAAAACAGCGTTATTAATGTATGTAATCTATCAATCGTTTAACATAATTTTTATCGTTTGTTTGAACTAGTTATCTTGCATTCGGTGAATTAGAAAGTGAAAATAATCTCGTTTTATATTGATAGGTGTTGTTAAGTTTATTGATAAAATAACTAGAGCATGGCTTGTGTTAAATTTTACAAATATTTATTCTCGCAAATAAATCAATAAAAAATAAAACATTTTAGAGATTTATCAGTGAGAGTGGCCAAAGTATTATGAAATACAGACACAAGCATTCATCTTACATTAAATTTCCTCTATATTGTTACATTGAGTACATTTTTATATTTTATTAATAAAATTCTATTGCCGTACAATATGCTGTACAAATTTAGTAATGCTAACTGTTATTTTTACCTAACTATTCAACACTTTCACCAAATAATAAGTCAATCTTATATCGGTAAATAACTTTAAATGTATTACGTATTCGTATTATAGAAAATACACTTTAAAACGTTTATTTCTAATAAACTACAGTTTAAAAAATTGTTATACCATTGTATATAATTGGTGGTACAACACAGATATTCGTATGTATTTTATTCACTGCATTTCTCTATGTACGCGCATATGTAAATGTTGATATTATAATCAAATAATTATAATATGAACATTTAAATCATGTAAAATTTAATGATCCGATGTTAGAAATGCGAGTATTTACAAACTCTGCTGGCCTCAGTCAATTTAAACGCCAATTGATCGGAAAGCGTCAAGATCGGGTTTACTGTCAATATGAGAGCGCGCATTAGAATGCGTCACATAATTCACCGCTCTCCCAATTCATAGACAATAGGTATCGAATTCCCGTCGCTTCGCTATATTATATACCGCGCTGAATTCTGGGCGTTGGATGAACCCCTTCTTGCAAGTTTATGAATACGAGTATAACTAATGTTTAGACTGGCGAGTTTACAAACACATACAGAGACAGATTGCAGATTCTCTATCGTGCATCCGACGAAGATATTATAATGGAGTGCTAGAATAACATTGCACGTCTGTGTTACATATTGCATTAATATAACATGGTTTTCTTTGAATTTGGTTTTAGAAGCTAAGTTATACAATAGGTTGTGTAAGTACGCTATCAAGATTAGGTGCTTTTAAGCTGTCGGTAAATACATCTATATTTCTACACATTTTACTTAAAACATCTATTAAAAAATTGAACAATTAGCCTTTATTCTCAGCTGTTTTATTTAGATAAAAAGGGTAATTCATTTAATGAACATACATATATAAAATGTGCAATATTATTACCAATTTTCCAACATGAAAAGAGCCTTATCGTAAGGGAATTGATTCAGTAACATAAACCACTGATAAACAATTATTATGCTTATACTAAAACCTCGCTAGTAAATAGACTTGCACGATATGACACTGTTATTTTCAGTTAGCGAAAGAGCATAAACAAGAATATATAAACATTAAAATCACAAAAAGGAATTACGGCAGTGAGTTTGGCGAGTATCCGTGTAATGATTATAATATTGAAGTGATTCGGATTTGCATTTGCTTATTGGAGTAAGGAACCCGCCTGGGATTAATCACGATATTCGTTTTCTAGTCTCCGTGATGTGCAAACATCTCCGTCTATATGCAAATATTTGCAGTATGCATGATACGCAATTTGCATAATTAAAATTCTCAATATCTTAATGAAGTGCCATTGAATCAACGAGTGCGTCTAAACAAAATATAATAAAATATTTATCATAAACATGTAGATTTTTAATATCAATTCTATTACTATTATGCAAGATTTCCTAATTAAAATTTTAAAAATAAATCCTTTTTGTTTTGTGTCATACGAGTACCTATGTTTAATTATTTTAATTCGCGACTAGTTTCTGATAGTCTGCCTTATCCATCATCAGGTTTACATCAATTTTAATAAATTGAATGAACCCTTATATGAACTGAACAAATTAATATGAGACCGAATAAAATACTACGGATAACTTACAACTGAATGAAAATCTAAACTTTTTACTTTATGAAAAGCATAAAATACGTATAATACGTTTCGTATAGGATGTAATGATAGTTACTATTTAATTATATACAAATAAGACAATTATATATTTACTTAGAAGTAACGCCTCAGTATATTGATATGTGTTGAATTTAAAGACGTCGGATGGTAAGTTAACAAAAATTTTAATGTCAGTAAATTGTTTATCAGTAAACACTAATTAAATTATCAGTATTTGTGCCGTATTTTTAAGTACCTGTACTAAACTTTGTCTCGGTATTTTCTTAGCATGCCAATTGAAATATTTATTAGTTGAATTGATTATGTAATAAACTGCTATAAAATTCCGAGCAGCTTTCATTACCGGGGTAAAAGGAGGGTTAGGGGCATTAAATAAATTCAAATTATATTAGCTACAGTGACATTAAGGCTGGGCAACATATCAGAGAAGATTGCCAACGGGGTTCAATATTAATATCCATTACTTTACTTGCTCTCCTAATAACACTATGGGATGTAGACCTTCATATACGACTAGCAGATCACTTGTTAGAGACAGGCTTGGGGTGGGAAAATATAAAAACAGCGGTATGGCCGTCGCGTCAGGGCTGCGTGAGGATGAACCCTTTTGACGAGAATCCGAGCACTTTTGAGTAGATTGTTTCAGGATGTAGTAGCAATACACTAAACACTCACATGTTAACGTTTTCTTCACGGCACACACACACTCTTACCCATACACACATCCTCGAGGCTTCCGTGTAATCAGGATGAGTGAAATTCATTTCCATGGAGGGGCGAAGTGAGTGGTTAGTACACAAATACAACACTACAGGGGAGGGGCGCGAGGGGAGTAGTTGTCCATTATGTGTAGTAAATTAAGAGCATTGCACACATACACGTGATTTTGGTTACATACATCTCCTTGCCACTGTGCTATCCTGGTATCAGATTCATAGTATCTGTATTATGTTTCGAGCGGAACTGTTTTCAAAAACGGAACTGGAATATCCCAATCTGCAAATTAATGCAACCAGGTATTATAGATAAGAAATGAAACAGTACCTATGTGGAATGCACGTATTGAACATTGTTAAAAAAAAACGTATTTTTTTTAAATATCTTTTTTTAACGTAAAGGTTACTCAGGTATTATTTGTTTCGTTTTTCATCAGTCAGGTTCGTTCGGTGATTTATGTATGACTAGCGGGTTTGATTTAATATACCTAAATTTAAATACCTCAAAGCCCGAACCAATTCGCTGGGCCAAACCTCGACTCAAATACAGGCCATAAACTACGTCTAAGGCAAACCGTTCATCATCGCCAGCCGGAGCTAAAAATTGAAAACAAGACGAGGAAAACTGAAAGGAGATACCGCACCTCGCCACCTCACCACCCCTCTCACTCCAGTTAAACTGCCTCGGGCGGAATACAGTATAATGGACGATGGGGTTGAAGATTGTGCTGCGGGTGAGGGGGGGTCAAGGGGAAGGAATTAGGGGGGAGGCAGGTGTACGCAACTATGTAGGTGCGGAGTGGGGAGAACTACCTACCAAAACTAATTAAGAAAAAAAACAAAATCGCAATATGCAAGTCTCGGTAAATATAAAATGCGTGCGGTATGCAGACTCATTAGAACCAAATCGTATTATGAGAACGGAACCGAATCATTCAATCTTTAGAGGCTTTTCGAAAGCGAGCTTTTTCATTGCGCGTTGGTTTAACGTTTAATTAGCTCCGGTATTGATAAGTAAGCTGGTTTAGAGCGTTTATTCGTATAAAGCGCTCAATTACACGAGATTTATGTGTTATATTAAATAAATAACAATCGTGAGACTTGCAAAAACGGATAATTAATAATATACTCGCTCGAAGTGACGGTGCGCTTAGCGCGGAGAATGCTGTTGAGAAAAATGCAATATATATCCACATTAATTAATTTTCAGATTAGTGTATTTCTCGATCGTGGGTACATGGAGAAGAAGACGTTTAATAATAAATCCAAACTAATTGGGAACAACGCAAAATAAAAGCATCAATGACTTAATTAATTGATTAATTTGGACGCTATACGACTAATATATTTTTTATATATCTCGATATATATTCAGTTTAGGGTTGGCGACCGATGCTTGTAATTTATTTACTGAATGACTTGAAGTCCGAGCCAGATACTGGAAGAAAGCGTAATACTGATCGCCTTGCTAAAATGTTTCGAAGCTAAAAAATTATTGCGCAATATAATGGGAATATGCAAAATAATTTACTATCAATGCCAATACATTGTTTTCAGTATACCGTTTTCAGAAAACCACCCTTTTAAATAGCAATAAGTATGTTGAAATAACAATATAAATATAATGTATACAAAGAAAGGATGTGTTATTCATGTAGGTAAAATATAAAGTTAAAATAAATGTGAATAAACGGATTCGTGAAAATTATGGAAATGAAATTCTCTGCTAATAAGGAATTATCCAGAAATTAATAAATAAAATATTCGTGAAACATATTTTAAGTAAGTCGTAGTTTTTTTAGACGCGTGCTGGATTTTAGCGCTGTAGTAAAGGAGAATCATCATCATCATACATATCCGCTCCCTATGTAGAGTATATGGATTCCACAAACTGCCCTCCAGGCCAAGCGATCGGCCCCCAGCTCCCGTGCATCCTCCCAAGTCAAGTAAAAGTAGTTAATTAGAATTATTGTTTGACTTATTCAATCTATTCCAAATCTCATAATTTACTTATTAAAAAATAGACGCCTATTAAAATATGTAAAATACAAACTACAGTATAAAAGTTTCGTCATCATATTATACTACTTATTATTTTTAGTTTCTTTTGAAAATATATATACATTTTTACTGTATTGTATGTCACCATATTTAATTCACTGTTTTTCGTGAGAAATACTGAAAATAATTAAATCTATCTAATACGAATTACTCTACAGAATGTACGAAATTATGCTAAAAACAAATATTTTATAGTAGTGATAATGCGTTAAACAAAAACCCATTAAAATCATTGAAACATGTCGTAAAATAATACCTACCACAAAATGTTGCGGAATTCAGTATAAATGTTCAATTTTCAATAACTTCAAAATTGTGCATTTATGTTGTTTTAATTTGTGTTTACGTATTTTACTATAAACCAAAACATTTTGCATAGAGCATAATGGGGTATTTGTTTATGGAAAAACTATGCTTTTTAGTAATATTACAATAATTCCTAATAATTGTCAACTGTACTGCTGAAATGCTGAAATCAATATCTAGCGTTCTGATTGGTAAAGTTTTGGGCAGTTTGTGGAAGACAAAATGCTCCATATAACGAAGTGTAAAATTTATGATAATTCATAGGACATTGTGAATATGTTAGCCAAGTATCTTGATGATTTTATAACATGAAGGCTAGCTGAACAGTCTTACACTTCGGCCACAATCCAAGGTATACTCGTATTACGAAATATACCTATATATTTTTTAATTATTTTCGAATATATCTTTTTTTGAAAGTTACATTCCTAAGATTAGTCTGCAAGCACGCCCCCGATTCTTCTATTCGCTTTCAGCTGTCCGGCTGTCGACCTTTTCGGCTGTCGCCCGCCAGCCTCTTCTCTTGGTAGCTCACCTCATCCTCCATCACCTGGTCAATGCAGCTATTTCTAGGGCGACCTCTAAAGTTGACTCTCATATCGACCCCAATCAAATCGATCCCGCGACCTCATGCAAGGCAACTCAACACGCTATTCACCACACCACGAGGCGGACGAACTTAATACGTAGCTATGTAAGTGTTTAAAAGCATACTCCACCATGTGACACGCGGCCGCTTCTCATACAAACGTATTCTTCGATTGTCTTCCTTGAATTTCATACTAAGTAATGATTTTTTCACACATGAATTGATATCGACCAGATGCGTATTTGAATCGTCTTATTTTTTTTAATAAAGGGGATAATTAAATTATTTGAAAAACTTTTGGCTGTCTGTAAAGTCGGTTTACGGACGATAATTTTACGTGATAACGTCATAAGAAAACATTGATGAAAAAATAGCATACTTTTATGAATTGAATTGAATTATTATTATTACTGATATTATACTGGAATTATCATTTATTTTGTATAGATACAAAAAGCAGAAGTTAATTGAAAAAAATTTTTTTTTTTTCCATAAATTAAAAATTTTTTTGCACTCTCAATTTCACTTTCACTTTGTAGCTGGTGTGCTGCTGCTGTCTCCCTTCTTCTCGACGCATCGGCCGATGGAGTGGAAGAGAGATAGATGCGTCACAAACCGAACGCTTAGGCCGATCGTGCCTCTCTATCGCTTGTTCCGCGCTCTCACTTGCACACTCGGCTCAGGCGGAACGTGACAATGAGTCATGCTTTTTCGTGTGTGCAGCCGGCGTTCATCGATTTAATAGACGTTATCACGTCAAAAATAAGACGATAAAAGCACGCATCTGGTCGATATCTAAAATGTGTGAAAAAAATCATTGCTCTAATGTAAAATTCCAGGGAGAAAATCGAGCAATACGTTTGTATGGGAAAGCGGCTGCGAGTCACATTGTGGATTATACTCTTAATCAGCCAAGTCCATAATGATTATTTAATATTCTATTTTACCTACTAATTATACTTTTATCCGCACCTAATGTGCAATAGGGCACTGCATCTGTACACCAAGTGCAGTGTATATTGATCATTTTATTACATGATGCTATTTTTCCTCCCCCTAATCTCGTCTATAGGGCGCGGGGAGGGGACTAATAGGGAAGACAAGGTATAAATGAGTTATTGATTCGTTCGTATCGCTAATTGGGCCCGCGCATTTATCCTAGGATTACACCTCTTCTTGGTAATGGGACACCCTGAATACAGCGTACCTGACTGTAGTTCCGAGAAATTTGTCCAGGATTGTACATTTGTATTAAGCTGTATAATTTGTTTGTAAGTTTTTGAAGGTGTTAACAAAGATATTGGTTTCGGTTGCTGCTATAAACTACTGCTAAAAATTTTTATCTCGTTTGTTGGAAATTAAGTTGAGAATTCATGTTTTTTTTTAAAAATAAAATTATACTTTGCGTTCTAATGTTAGATAGGTACATACTCTTTTACGTATCCAAATATTTTTATGTTGGTAGTTTTATTGTTATTATGGTTAATACAGGTATGGTTGGCAAGGATGTGAAAAAATCTTATTATACATGGTGTAACAAAACTTGTAGCCCCCCCCCCCCCCCCACACCCCCCCCCCCCCCCCACCCCCCCCCCCCCCCCCCCCAAAAATACAATCCGAAAAACTGGTGAATCTACTTGAAAAAAAAAGTCGAAAGTGTAACATGACTTTTTTAATCCGAGCTTGAATTTTTTTTTTTTTTTTTTCATCAAAGCTTTTTATTAGTTATAGCAGATAAAGTAAAATTGCAATTCATATTAAAATACTGTTTTTCATTTTGTTTTATTTATGGATAGTATTGATATGAATAAATACATTATATTTATTTGATAAAAAATTGCTATTGAAAACAACTTTATATTAAATTGTCTAGAAATCTAAGGATCAAATTTTAAAAAAATATTCAACAAAATCGACTCAAAATATGACGTAGATTCACTGGTTTCCCGCTTGTATATCGAGGATTTGTTATACCACGGATAAGGCTATACGGCGAGGCGCGGCGGAAGCATATTATATGGTACTATTTGTTAACAGCTTTTACTAGAAGCTGGTAGAAATCCAACAAATCAGAGCATGCTGTTTGAAATACTGTCACAACAGTTGCTATAGGGACATAAAAATTATCGTAACTCCTCTATTTTTTGTATGGGAAATGTTCTTGATGATTGGTTGCATTTACTCGTGTAAATAAAGATATATTGATTACAAATTGTAAAAAGAATTCATCAGTAGTGATCATCATCCTTTTATGTTTACTCATATGAGTAGTAAATATATTTCACTGACTAGCTACCTCCAAACTAAATCGATCTGCCGCCAGTTCTCGTGTGTCCTTCTAAGTCAAGTCAACGTTCAGTAATTTTGACCTGAACTGCTGACGAAATTTCATTTCGAAGTACTTAATGTAAAATGTTTGTATTTTGAAAATTCGGCAAGTAGTAAAGACGGAATGAAAACCAACGTAGGGCGAGCGGTGTAAATAGCGCCTACAGAGATGATGCCAATCCTGCTCGGGAGCTAAATGGAGGAAAACAAATGTACCTAATTGCAACGTTTTGTAACACACCAGGCAAGAGGTTAATTAGGAACAAAATGATAAGCGTGCGTCGACCTCCTCGGAATGGAGCGGAAAATCTAATTACGCTTTATTGAAAACTTGCACAAATGTGATATAATGCTACGGGAATGAATTGCATTACCTATCCACCTCCTGAGTGCAAGGTCCGCATAATGTTGCCAAGATACAAAATCATTAATAAGGATGCTGCGGCATCTAGGAAGGTAACTAATTTTATAAAGCGAACCATTATTGCATATTGTCTTCAAACCAGGATTTACAAGAAGGGGCGTTTCCATACAAATTTTCTAAAAGATACGCTGTCCTAGGGTACAATTTAATTAAACCTCTTATTACCAAATTCCCCGTCTAAAACCTCCAGACACTATAGGCCAATACACGAAACGTGTGACGTAGATGTCTAGAGATGACGTAGATGCCTATTGATGACGTAGTGAGTGGCGGAGTGGGTAACTAGACACCTCAGACACGGTAGTATTTTTTAAGTATGGAATGTCTCTTCTATGAAATTCTTGTGTCGACACGGTAAAAATGTATGTAGTCTGCCTCGGACACGGCAGACCGATCGTCGTGTTTACTGGCTCCGCACACATTAAACTCATTTTAACAGATAAAAAAATTAGTAAAAAACACAGTTACAAGTAATGTTTGTTTTCAAAACGATGAAAAACAGTGGAATAATTAAAAGTATATTGTGAAGCTTCTAAGCAATTATACCTAAAAAACGACTAAATAACAGTGCGCAGTAAAAAATTTCAGTGTATTCGTACGTTTCATACCCATTCAACATTATACTAACAATACTAGTATCTAATATATTATTTACTACTAATGAAGAACTACTTTGCGTTTGATCCGCACGTATATGGTTGCAAGGGCATTGCGACATAGGTAAATAAAAAGATTAAAACAATACAAATTGCAGAGAATCTGTGTTAAAGTGTTTGTTTCACTAATTCCGATGAATGCTTTATAATTAAAAACTACACTTCATATGCTCAAGTAAAATAGAGATTAACGACCACTGTCAAAGATTAGAAAAAATAGCAACACAAAATCCCGCCAAAATACTGTTCATATATCTATCCTATATCAAAAGATACAAGCATTAAAAAATTAGAGGAAGAAAAAGAACCACGCAAAAATGTGTTAGAAGATTTCATACGAAAGACTTGAGAGATGGAGCACTGTATAGTGTTATTATAAACATTGACAAACATTCTGGATGCCAAACACCACAAATCACATTCATCTGTTATTACTATTAATAATGAAACAATTGTACTGAGTACTAGTATCTACGATATCCCAGTAACGCGTCGCTGACCAACATGTGGCCGACAAAAAACTAGCCGCATAGCCAGCCTTGTTCCTGCCACCAGTACCTGCTACCCACCGGTTGCATACCACAACTCGACTCCGGGACCCTCCCAGAACAATGAACAAAAATTAAACAAAGAACTTAAGATTTATGATTGTGATTAGTGGAAGTGTTATTTTTGTGAAAATTATTTAGACTTGACAATATTATTTTGAACCGGAGAACGAAATCTATTAACTGTACTGTTTATAATTGTTTGTTGTATCTGCCTATTTTAATATTATTCATTTGTTATAAAAACTCCATTACTTGTAGCACTAATATCCATTTATAGAAAAGAAGAGCTAGGAACCCCAATAGTCATGCGCTCTGGTAGCTGCAGACAAGTTGTGGTCTAGCCTTTCGGATAAGTAAATCTGCCAATCATAACCCGGAGTACTAAAATCAAGTAAAACCGTGAAGGAGGCTGGTTCCAAACCATCCATGCGCTTTGTAGCTGCAAGATGAGTAGTGGTACTGCCTTCCGGAAAGTTAATTTTTGCTTAGTACTACTTAGGGTACTAAAATCAAGTTAGATCTTATTAAGGGGGGCTAGATTCCAAACCATCCATGCGCTTTGTAGCTGCAAGATGGTGGTCTAGTCTCCCACACAGTTAAACTTCAAGTCCAAGTGCCTTTCAAAACTAATTTCCAACTTTTAATTCTGCTTTAAAAAACTTGTAACTATCACCTTTTTTCTATAACTTTGTAATATTACCTATATAAATTTACTAGTTTTCAAATATTAATCTATGTAAATTAATTAACTTCAAAATATTTTCTTTTATTATGTAAGTCCTGTAACTGTAGGAGACTAGAGAATAGAACACCACCAAAATACTTCATACGCGCTTGGTAGCTTGCCAGAACTGGTTGTTGTGGTCTAGTCCTCTTTTATTGTACAGCGCTCTTGAGGCGATTTTTCGTTGAAAATAGCGCGTATCGCTATAAATCGATCCAATAAATATAATAAATAAATAATAAAAGACATTTCATTTGGTCTTCCACTCGGCTAAAATCATACACTATGGGCGACCTTTTAGTTTCAGGTACGCATATTAATTTAATTTAGGAATCAATTCATGCTTTTTCAGGGATCATTATGACATTAAATAAAACCATAACAAAAAATGATAATATTAACAAATGTTAATTAAAGAAATTGACACGAACTTATAACAGTCTTATTAATACAGAATGTTGATTAAGTGTGTGGTACCTAAATGTTGATCGAACATGACATAGAGTGATTGAAGGGTGAATTAGTAAGGTGTAATAGTAATGCGAAATTAATGAAACATAATTATAAAATTAATTACCTGTTTGTATTTAACCCTTCTAATATATATTAGCCAAATTATTTATTTGTTTACGTTAAAAGATTTTACTCTAGTGTTCTAATAATTTTTTAATGTTAATAAATAGCTATTAGAATGGAATAATAATTGTATATGAAATTAGACAACCCAAATTAGATTTTGAAAAAATATTGTAATGCAATGGGGTTTGCTGACAGGTTAATGTATTGAATTAGGTACATATTTTTAATATAGTTAAAGATTTTATAATATACTTTTTGGGATTTGTGGATAATATGTTATAATTAGTAGGAAAACTCTCTTGAACCAAACTGCCTTGATGACTCGGAGTAAGTTGTTAGGAATCGAATAATTCTATTATTTGCATCACTGACGAAAAACTCATAAATGTGTGTCTAATTTCTCGTAACAATTTTAGTAGTTTAAACTCCATGTTATGAACAGAATTGTGGACCCATAAAATATGGTAGTATAGTTTACAATAAAATGGCCGCAAAACATGTAAAAATGGATCACGATCCTCTAATAAAAGTGTTACGGCCATGTATGCCCGACTATTAATTTTGCGCCTTCTAGCTGACCGGCCGACCTGAGGTCACAGTAACTGATACCGTGAATGCAGGAACGGTAACGATGGAGCCAGAAAAAATCAGCCATGTTGTGTAGCGTAATTAAGGTCGATTGTATGGCGGGACGAATCCGATAGTCATGGTGTTAGAACCGTCCACTCCTTGTTTAGCGCTCTCGTTAAATCATAGAGGATGTCATTCCTCGCCTCTTCACGATGGCCTCCGAAGACACAGAGCTTTATTAGCCTCCAATGCAAATACGGGCACTATGTTAGTCACGAGAACTTAGTGTAATGTAATTAGTATTGCTTAATGTCTAACGGGGAAAACTGCTGCTTGTTGTAGGAATTAGATATTCAAAAACGTCAAACGCAGATTGATTGTTGTATGGATTTAAATAATCTCGCTACAGGCACTTAAATGGATTTGATCAGAATGGAGTATTTTGCGGTATCAGAAACCTGTTCAAATTTTATAATTATTAGAATGCCGAGTCGATTCTTTTGAATATGATAAAATTCTGCAATCTAATCAAGGTATACGAAAAAATCGAGAGTCTTTATTAAAATATCGTTTATGTTAAGGTAGTGCATAACTGAACTATATTTTTGAAGAACATGCAGATCTAACTGTGGAGCAAATTATTGTTTTAATGAGCTGCGTAATTAACAGGTTAGTGTTTTATGATTTTTTATTGCTTTTAGTAGCCCGGTTCCTTTATTTAGAAATTCAAAGATTTATTATAATATGATATTACCATAAACAAACGATTTTAATTTTAACATGTTAGAAATTGTCAATAGCACTCCATATTTATATATATATATAATATTTGAGTTATACACTGCATTATTTGTTTTGTTGGTATTGTCCATAATTATTAAAC
Organism: Micrasema minimum; assembly: GCA_022494985.1. Classification (NCBI taxonomy): domain Eukaryota; kingdom Metazoa; phylum Arthropoda; class Insecta; order Trichoptera; family Brachycentridae; genus Micrasema; species Micrasema minimum. The sequence goes on from JAGVSP010000839.1 coordinate 21,223, forward strand.
AAAACGAGCGCTGTCTTTAGTGTGCGAGTTAGTAGTTTAAAATAAGAAAGTTGGGTGTTTTTGCGATGATTTAATTAATTATCTGTTATTTGTTTCTGACTAATTGATAACAGAAGCAAGATAATATTATGGTGTTTTAAGATTAAATTTGAAAATAGCAACGAATAAAGTGATTATTATTTCAATCTCTATAAAGATTAAAAAGGTACGCAATAGTCAGTAAAACTAAAAATGTTATAAGTATCAGAAAATATTACAATAATTTATTACTACTACTCTCCCTTATCCGCAACCAATGGTGCATAGGGCACTGCATCTGGTACACAAGTACAGTGTATATTGATATTTTGATATCATGAGAGGTACGATGATCAGTCATACGCTTCAATACCAGCCAAGTTATCACACATAAATATTAATAAGAAAATCACATTAAACTAAATATTTCATGTGACCCAACAGAATCGAACCCGCATCCTCATCACGTAGAGCCGAAATGCACTATACCACTATGCTACGACGGAATAATTTAATAAGAGCAATGCAATCCTTCCTCTTCCCTAGACTGTTAATTAAATAAAGAGAGAAGTTTTCCTTCCATCCAGCACAACTTTAATGATTTAAAAATCTTACCCTGCGATTAACAGATAAAGTTTAAACTAAAAACGAAAAAAAATTGTACTAACGCGACAAAATGTTTCAACAATAATTGAAAGGTATGCTAATGCTCACACATGCCCAGATAGCCAATAGTAATTCATTGCAGTCGCTATCTCAGAGCGGCCAAGCGCGGGCCATTCTTCATCGTCCATTTCTGGAATTTTCTCGCTTCCGCGGGGTGTCCGCAGGGTAATTGATTTGGTCCACCATTATTCACGAGACGCGAAGATACACCTAATTTAAATTATTAGCGTGCGGAGAGGCAATGGGAAGATGGAGTCGTCCACGCACTGTCCTCAGCAGGTGATATCAGGAGACCACGGCCAGTTGACAGTTCGCGATAAAGCAAGGTCTGCGAAAGGCATCGATCACGCGCTAACGGCCGGCCGTAACGCCCTGGCGCGGCGTATGTAAAACGCGTTTAATTGGCACTGCGCGGGTCAGGTATCCAGTAGTAACCAAGCTTTGTTATTTTTCAATTTCAATATTTCAATATTTTTTTTAGAAAAAAATACTTACTCAAAAAAACTAAGAACAAAGAAAAATGATAAGCAATATTTGGCGGTGTTATAAATATAATGTGTCAATGTGATCAACGCAAAATGAAAAAAGTTTACAAGAAATAAACAGATTGTAACATGTGAGCGGGGGGCCGGTGACTTATGAACAAAAGTTACAACATTTTGTTAAATATCGCTTGATCTATATTCTATAATTTGACATACACTTTAGTAAATCATGCGTTGTCCTTAATTGTGGGGACAAATAAGGAAAAGAAAGAAAAGAAAAATATGTAATAATTGGAAACGATTAATGACTGTCTTTTCTGTAATTTACAATCCAAAAATGTCAAGTTATCAGAAGATAAACATAATGTAATAGAGAGCAAATCCCTGCTTTAAAACTGTTTTAGCATACGAACAAAAAAAAATATTATTTAAAAAATACAATGTAGTATGTAATCGAATAGGGTATTTTTACAAAAATCAAATGTTCTAAATCATCTGAGTGTTTTAAAAAACTAAGAGGGACCGCGCAAGCTCGCGGGCCGCGGGTTGGCGCCGCGCCACTCGGGCACAGGGCGCAGGGGTGGGAAGGCCCCGTGGCCACAGCCAGGCCCGAGGCCTGGGGCCCGCCATCAATTATATTACAGAGTATTGGAGCACATCAGCGGCACTGTAACGAGAACCAATTATGACATACTCGTCCATACTACTTGTATGGAGAAGATTGATTAATTGTTGTCTTTGTGGGAGTTGTGGGGGTGAAGAGTAACCTTTACTAAATAACAACCGAGGCACTTAAATGCACAGTAAAAATATAATTTTTTAAGGAGATCTATATATTTTGCATAATGGATTTATTTACTAAATCGGTACTAAGTCTTAGCTGTTAATTTTATTAAGATTTACCAATGGTTGTAGGCACTACTTTGAATTTTCCATTTTATGAAATTAAAACAACTTTTGTTTAAAGTACGTTTTTTATATTTAACACCTCCAACGGTTTCGAGACACTACTCCTTCATCAGTTAAAAATGAAGTAATAATCGCTAACTAAAAATGTGAAGAATTAACATTAAGATTAAATACGATTAACTTCAACATTTTTAGTTTAGTCGACTTATTACTTAATTTTAAATTATTTTGTTAACAAATCCCTGATAAGGAGTATAGTCTCCGAAACCGTTGGAGTTATTAGAATAATACAAAAGTAGTTTAAAACAAAGTTGTTTAATTTCATAACATGGAAAAACTACAAAGTGAGTGCTACAAACATTGAGAATTAATTTATTTATTTTAGAATCACAAAATTTTACAAGGTTGAACGATGAAGTTAGGAAAGAACGGTATAATACCGTTTCTGACACAAAAAACATGTATGTGTATATTAATACAAACACACAATAATTATGGTATTTTTTTCATAGCATGAAGAAAGTAATAACTCGGGCAGATTTTGCGAATTTATTTACTAGTTTAATAGTTCCAAATAAGCAACAACTTACAGCTGTTGCGACTGGAGGCCAAAACGAAGATTCCACCTTAGTACAAAACATAAGTGGCCTTGTAACGATGATTTAATAACTCATTTCCGTGCGGATTCATTAAATTTGTGTTCTGTATTCTTCATTACGAAATGTGTTGGATAAATACTTTAAAAAATTCGGGTCTCGTTAGTGGTAATTTTATTATTGCTCACATCCGGAAATCGGGTTTTGTGTTTGGATACTGTATTGATGGTAAATATATTATGTAGGTGCAACTACACAGTGTTTGACACTGGTAAATACTGAAATATATTTAATATCCATTGTGAAACACGACAGGCAACTGACGCGATAGCTAATGGAATTGTATGATATTGTTTAGTAACTAGCTGTAAATGAATGAAACAATATCAATTATTTATGTTAAAGTACTGTACAATCTCACAGCTTGCATTTAGTAGTAAAATTTGCGCAATAGAAATAAATGAATATAAAATCCAAATTATTAATTAACTTAACAAAAAAGCTAAGTTAACAAATTAACAGACAAAAAAGGTAAGTTAGTAAGAATAAAACATTACTAGCGCTAGAAAACATCTTTTCAATTATATCATGTTATTTAGTAAAATGCTATGTTGTAAAGCTTTATAGTAAGTGTGAATAGAAAAAAATCTATAAAAGTTCACAAAAAACACTTTAAAGTGGTTTTAAAGAGTCCTTTTTATGGAGAACCAGAAAACTTATTTAAACTAAAAAAAAAAATTCTCTTAAAAGTGTCGATATTCTACATTGTATAATGTACATGTATAATCAAGGTTAGAGCAAATAATTAAAATCGTATGCGCGTAAATACTGCGAATTAATAAATTAAATTAAAATATATATGAGTAGGTGCATTTACCCCATGGACTGCGTAGGTACTCGTATTTGTAAAAAAACTTAATTGGATGTTAGCAATAGCAGGAAATATTTTAATAAATACATATGCATTTGAATACACTAATAAAAAAAATATACGGCATCCATCGATACCGGGTAGAATAAACGTAATTACATATCACGATACGGTTTTTAGACTTGTTACGGCATTTAATATGCACTCTAGGTGCATTCTAACGTGGAGAAAATTACATGTATTGCCCAATGAGTTTCTACATACGAATATAAAATATGAATTGCCACTCATGGAGGGTTATTTAACTTAAACTATGAGTATATTGCACGGCAGTGTTTATGTAAATCTAGGTTTGTACATTCATATGTATTAAGGCACTGAATTTATAGCGTAGATTGTTAATTATCAAATTATTACTGTGTTATAAACTGTAATTATGTTTATACTGTAATAAATTATACTAACCCACAGTTACTATTCAACAAAAAATAACTTTTAAAAACCAAAATTTAGTTTCTTCATTAAATTCTATCATTTTACCGCGTCATTATTCCTTGGATCCGTATTATTTTTCGTAATGTTTAAATGCAAGGCAAATAAATTTATTTAAATAAAGCGACACAAATGTCGAAGACAACATAAATCTTTTAACTTGAAAGCTTTTCAAACAGTTTGATTTGAGCAGAACAAACAGTTAGTAGTTGGCAGTTGGCCTTACTGTTTACAGTGACTAAAACTAACACTATTACCCTTTTACGACAATCGATGCAAAATTTCGTTTTCAACAATCAACAGGCGTCGAAAAAGATCAATAAGATTCACATTTCCGATGTTCGAACCACGGAACATAAATGAAAGGACACGCTTCGATTTTCCGCAAATAGGCTTCTAGATCTCCGCCGATAAGTGAGATGGTCAGGATCCGCGACCACCTTTCTAGGGAATTATAATTATCCTATAGAAAAGATTATCTCCGTTCGTTTCCCTATCGTTTATTTGCATCGCGGTCCAGTTACTGGAAAATGACCGCAAAGAGTACAGGGGCTTCAGAAATACGCGGAATCAGTGTCAATTCGACGCCTTTGAGTGACTCGGAGATATAAATCTTCTTTTGCATGTCAGCGTGTGCATTTCAGTAAATCAACCGCATATGCTTTGACTCAACATTTTATTTATTTAAAATAAGTATAAAATTCATACGTACATAATTCTCGAGGAGTAAAATACGAGTGTAAAAAAATTGAACTATTACTAGTTACATATGTACCATGATTTTTCATAATCATCATTATCATAAAAAAGTATGCAGGTGACAAATTTCAATTGGACATTTTGTAAATACCAGCCTAAAAGCATTGGTAGGTAATATCTGTACATCTACATCATATTTGGAGTCGAATGTGTAATATGAATTTTTAATCTAAGATTGAATTTTTTTTATTTATTCTTCTCATAAAGCTTTCATTGGTACCTCAGATTAAGTAAAATTGCACAATTCTTATTAAAATGCGGTTTTTTATTTTGTTTTATTCATGGATACCTACTATTAATTTGACTAAATAAATTATAAGTATTAAAAAAATAATTAATTTTTCAAGCTTAAAAGAGAGACGCGTGCTGAGAACTTGGTTGCTAGAGCGCGAATTATTATATTGAGTTTTAGAATTGTATTTTTATTTATATGTATTAAATTTTTTTTGTGCGCTAGGGTATGTATTGTGTAGTTTTATTTTTAGTTGAATTTGTATTTATGCACCTACTGACGAGTTGCAGTAGGCAACTCAGTAGGACATGTATTGTTTTCTTTTATGTATATATTGAAATAAAAATAAAAAATTTAAAAAAAAAATATTTGATAACAATTTGAAAAAAGTTATCGAAAAGAAAAACTTTGTTCTCAATTTTCTCGAAAACTATAGGTCAAATAAAATAAAATAATTCTAAAAAATCGACTCTAAATATAACATAAATTCACTGGTTTGTCGCTAGTATGCTTTGTTATACCATGTCTATTTTTTGTCGTTCAAGGATAGCACAATTATTGTGAAATAAGCGGGTAATGCACAATTATGTTTCAATATATATATATATTATATTTATTATAGATATTAATATTTTTTCGGGGATTTTATTTGATGATAAAATAAGAATATTAAAAATACTTTAAGCTAAGAATATATTTTACACTTTGATTTATTTTCTTCCTTGGCGGTTTCATTGAAGTTCATGGAACAATCCTTTTACGAGTTGCAATGCCACGTGTTGGAAAATGTATCATTTACTCTTGTTCTGGTATTCTGTGTCAACACGAGTGAACAATTTATAGGATCTGATGTCACACAGACAGGTAGTAAAATACGATACGGACTTACTGGAGGACATGCATAGAAATCGTTTTGATTCCAATTTTAAGTGAGCTTACTGTTCAACATTTTGTTATACGTTGAAAGAAAACCTAATGGAATTAAAATATTTATTTAAATGCTGATTCTTTAAGATGTTTAATGGACAATCCGCGATCTTTTATTATTGATATGGAATAAAAAATATCTAACAAGATTTAAAGTAATTTTATATACTCGTAGTATATTACATTCGGTATGAAAGCCTTTCGCTAGACTGTTTTAAAGACTATTTATTCAGCCACTACCACGGCCAGCATTACTGATTTTTCCATCAACCTAAACCGCGATTTTGAGATTGTTAGTGTGATCAAAATACGGATGAATTTCAGTGAAGATGGACTGACATTGCAGTATAAGTTACCTAGTAATACATAATTTCTGAGTACATATTATGTTTCATTAGAGAAGTGACTACTGGTGTTTTTTATTAATATAAATTTACAGCCAAATCAATCAACTAATTGACAGAAAATTGGACTGATATCAAAGATATTACGTACCAAGTTAGTAATCTTTAATTTGAATATAATAATCAGATTTTCGTAGTGTTTTCTAGTAGTTGTGAATAATGAGGGAACTAATTGGGTTATTATGTAGATAAATGAGCGAATCAGAGTAAGTATTCAGCCGGTATGTCAACAAGTAAACCCCAATTATAAAGCTTTACATCACTCTTATCGTATATCATGTCAATTAGGCGGCCCGGTGATTATATCAATTGGGAATCAATAAGTCTTTATGGCTCCAATTAAGAGAGTCTAGTAAGAGCGGTCGGTATGTCGGTCGGATGTTTCAATGCCGATATTAATCAACCGCCGTGATATCAAAAATTATTAAATTAAGGGTAAAGAAAAAAATACACGGATAATTAATTTCATCGTGCATCGGTGGAGTACAATAGGCTTCGGATAGAGAGCCAAATATGGGAGAGGAAGAGTATGTATATTGATGGATCATAGACAATGGCAGCCATCAACCATTGTCGGCATATGAGGTCTTCGGTCTTCGGCCTCTCTTGCGAAACTTCTATTCCATCGTGTTGAATTATTGGAGAAGTGATTTCCTTAATATAGTCATGCACCACACATGGCGCGTAGTTAACTGTTAACAAGGCATTTATGTTTCGTATATTGGGAAATATCGGCAACCTTCAATACTGTGCGTTCAGTCGTAAATTATACCGAGACAATGTGATCGGCTCGTCAGTTATAGCGCTAAAGAGCCTGGGTAACGCATCTAACACAAGTGACGTGAAATTCATCAAATTCGCAGAACACTCATCGTAAGGAATAGGTTAGTATTGCGAATGAAATCTATATCCCACTCCTGTTGCGAATTGTTCTACATTTTATGTGAACGTCACGGTACGTATAAAATGAGCTACTTACTACAAAATAATATATTTTACACATAACTCAATAGAAAACTGATAGATACGAAAGTAAGTTATCGATAATTGAAAAATTAAACCGTGATACAAAGTAAACACACACTTAAATATATGGTACTTAAATTAAATAATAAAAACTGATACACTTTTAGATTGGAAAGTAATAAAATAACCTAATATACTGTGAACGATGAAATATTATTATGTTATCGCCTGTACGAAGTTATTGGTTATTATGGGTTGAAGAATAAAAAAGCCATTTCTTTCCCCATAAGCTGCAGAGCAGATGTTTAGGTGCTACACAATTATTGAATCAATCTCGTGTGTCGATGGTAATTGTATATCTGGTGAAGGAATGATTGGTTATTTTGTGACGTCCATTTACCATTAGGTTTGGTGTAAAGAGGGGTTATCGAAACACTGATGGGGGGAGTGATTGATGGTTTGATAAGGACTCGTATTTGATATATAATGTCTTCTTACGGTGGATATTACGAGTAGGTACACAACTAACATGGTAAAGGTTTGTTTGAATTTTAAAAGAATGTGAAAATTATGTAGTTTTAATAATTACTACTGAAACTAATACTACTTTCCCTTATCCGCACCCAATGTTTCATAGGGCACTCCATTAGTTCACGAGTGTTTCAAGCAGTTAGAATCACACATGCCTCGTAGCATAATTCAAGATCAAACGTTTAATTTTGATGATACTAGTAAACATAACATTAGAAAATCAAAAAAACATGCCTCGATAAACCGCAATTTTGCCGTTTGTCAGTGGCTATTTAGCAAAGCATGTATTGACTGCAAAATATACGTACATGCATATGGTCGCGTGCATCAATATAATAATCCAACCAATTAAAATAAAAATAATTTTATTAACATTATTACGATTTACATAGGGCATTAAAAAAAAAATTTTAAAACTAAACTCTGCCCGTACTTATTTTTAGTTTTGTGCACAATTAACCATGGATGCTAGTTGTATATGTGTGATCTAATTTAATAACTGTTAACTATTATTGAAACACAGCATTATAAACCAGGTGCACCATTAGGTGCAGATAAGGGAAAGTAGTAGTAGTAGAACGAATATCTCAATCTGCAAATAATGATACCTAGTTCATGTACGCGATATAATTAACATTTTTACGATTTTTAGATTGACGCAATAATAATTTTTCTTTTTAAAATTAAAACAAAGCTTACTCTTATAGAACAAGCGTTTAAACACCAACTTCTAGTTTTACGTTCTTTCGCGTAATAATTCATTACAAATTAAAAAAACAACTGCTCTTTTTGGACCCCATTAGTGAATTTCGGTGGAGCGCGCTTTATACAACACTAAATCAATCTCCGTTTTATGACCATCATTAAAGTTCTAAGTATTCGAAGCTCGTCAATTAAAATAAAACACATAAAGTAGACTCGGGAAATAACGCTGATTACTCTAACTCTGCTTGAGGCGTGAAAAGCTGTTGTAGCTGAAACATGCTCCTTCAAGTGCTGGTACTACTAATGTGAAGACAGAGAAAGTAAAGGTTCTAAGCATATAGATTCGATGGATGATGAAAAACTAGATTTTTTTTCAATCAAAGCTAATTACATGGACATAACTCGAAAACACACTGGTAAATTGGATGCGAATTTTTTTTCCCGTAAAGGCTTGTGTTTACCTTTTTTCGCAATATCAATAGCTTAAATTCAAGAAACTCTGGTAGATTAGTGCATTTTTGATAACATAATTTTTGGACTTTTGTTTTCTAAAACCAACTCAGGGGGTTAATGCTAGAAGTGCCAATGTCAGATTTTGATCAAAATAGGTTAGGTATCAGAAACAACTTATAAATTACCATTCTTTTAATGCCATATGTGCCTATGTCAACCACTGTAAGGTGTTTAAGATAAGAATCATAATGTATCATCACCATCAAAAGTAATTAACACCTATTGTTTAAAAGAAACAATCTATTCCCTCTCCTGAACAAAGCGCTTTTTTGACATAGGCTAACTAACTAACTAACCATCACGCCATTTCTCCGTAGAAGTAGGCAGAAAGGATAGAACGCCACACCACTCTGTCCTGGCATACTTCTCTTGCTTCCTCCACATTCATACATCTACTCATGCACGCACGTCGATTATTCCGACTTCTTACATGCCCACTTTAAAGCACTTGTTTTACTTGATCATGCCATGTCTTTCTCGGCCTTCCTAGACTTCTACATCCAGGCACAGTCGCATCATGTATTTTTTTTAGCCGTTCTTTCATCATCCATTCGCTCTACATGACCGAACCAACGTAAAAGACCTTTCTTAATTTTGTCGATAATGCACTTTTAGCACTAACCCCCAGAAACCAAAATTTTACTTTAGTATGCTAAAACGTAATTTTTCTATAGGCAAAAATACGATAAGAACCCACTGTTAAAAAAAGTACAAACACATTTGTTTTGTTTTATTTCGAACACACAAAATACACCTTACAATACGTCACTATAAGGCTACATTGTTGTATGGTAAAGTACCTACTCGTATGTACTTACTACAGTAAGTGAATGTTGTTGGAAATCACAGAACATTCGTTCACAATGCAATCATTAATGGCGGTTAATTTATTCATAATTCATATCTAATACACAATTAGAACGTAAAGCTTGTCCATCCGGTGGTGAGTTTTTGTGTTAGAACCTGTTGCAATAAAATTAACACCAAAGCGTGCCATGTTCCTCGGATTACGATGCTAACGTACTACCCACATTCCGCACTAAGTGATGCGAATGTTTTCGTAATGGAGAAAAATAAAAAATAATTAATCGCCAATCAGCGGAGATCTCACTCGCCGTGAAACGATTCTGAAAGCGCATTAGCTATGCAAATCAAGTAGCATAGTAATTAAATCATGACAATTTTTTTGCAAAAGTCCCACGTAATCACAATTTAGAAAATCACTTGTTGAAGGCTGATCCTGAACTTATATAGCAGAATTTGTTAACTGTATCAACTAAAAAAAAATATATAAAAAGAGCATTACCTATCGAGAAGCCGGCAAAAACTTTCAACAAAGTTAGGTAGGTACTGATAAAATTTATAATTTTACTGTGCACTTGATATTAAAATTAATAAATACATAAAAATATTTTTAAAAACTTCAGCAGTGATGTGTCAGCAGGTTTGTATTTCATTACAATTTTTTTTTTACATAAACAGTAAATTAGTGTTGAAAAACCAGAAGCCCGGTTGTTAATTGAACTTTTTTCAATATTCACCAATTCACAAAAACGACAGGTAATTGTTAAAATTTCAATTCGTTGCTTGGTATCGGACAACAGTAAGCGTCCAAAATGTATTTTACGATACGATTTGATGTGGAATACAAGTGGATATGATGCCGTTAAACAAATCTTTTCGTTACAAACCAGCTTGACCGGTGAGGGTCCAGGGACGGGGCCAGGGGGGGGATTTAATTAAACGTTAATACCCGCTGTGAGCGTGGGCACGAGGTGTATGTATCATGTATACCGATATCTACTTATATTATTTAATGTACCCCGAATAAAAGAAACACAATCCACCCAATAAACGATACATTTATAGGGATGCGCGTGCATTTCGTTTTGAGATAAAATCGAATATTAACTGTATAATTTTAATACATAAAAAAAAATACTTACTGTAATAGGTAATAAACAACAGATACGGCAATCTATTATTGTTGAACTTCATCGGTGTTTCGAAAAATCTTATAATGAATAACTGGTCACTAAACGAAATAATAAGCTAAGAGTCTAATACCAACCACTGATACGTTCTTACTAAATCTGAAAAGCGTACAATAATGACGCGTTCTATAAATTGAATACGTATTTTATATTTAATAATATAAATATATAGTAGACAAAAAATAATAGCATTTTGTTTATGAGATCTTCTGTAAATAAAATTCGAATTTTTAAATTTAATGTACTTTAAAACAATTTGCCGAAGTGTTATACAAGGTTTCTTAGATCGGTAAAACTGTAGTATCTACTTTTTGAATAATTATGATATCCATAACCGAATTCTTTTATTATTAAAACGATTCGATCAACACCGATTATTCCCATGACTAGCGAATTTCCATGTTTGGTGTAGGTATGTTTCACCAACACACTAAAAGCCTAAGGTCGTTGAATTATGTCAATTCAATTTAAATGCTATTAAAATAAAATATTTTACTACGGGCCCCAGTGTGCTGTCACAAGTTGGAACAAAGGTAGATATAATTATCGACAATATTAACTATTGAAGATTTTGTCGATATTTTTACATTATAGAAGCTACATTATCATGGCTTAGGCGTGAATTTAGTCGATAAACCATAGTTTACATTTGACAGGACGTAGGTATGAATAATTCAAATAAATAATTCATTATGATGAATGATATTAGGATTATGATTACTGATAATGATTTCGAACGTTTAAAATTAGACTAACTAGAGCCTAACGAGACTAACTAAACTAGAGTTTACTCTTAAGATTTTTTAAATTTTTTTTTTAACCACCACCTCAACAGGCCAGGAGACCCAATTACAGAGGCTAACAACGCCAACGTCACAAACACCGAGGCTTGAGAAAAATCACTTTTGATTTTTGTGTTCTCACCGGGAATCGAACCCGGAACCTCCGTATCGTGAGTCCAGCGTCTTAGCCATTACGCTACGGAGGCTGCCCAGATATACCTACATACTTTTTTTTAACATTTTAGTGCCTTTTGTAAAATAAATGTTTTTGAGAACTGACAGAAAAACGCATAAATAAAATAATAAATACGCGGCTCCTTGAAAAGATTCATCCAAGTCATTGAATGCACAAAAAGTGCATGGAATGGATAATGCGACATGCCTAAATAATCGGCTTTAAATAAACGGCGCTGTCTTATTTAATCCGATGTGACGTGGATTGAAAAGGAATAATAATGAACGTCTTAGGCCTCGTTTACATGTACGCGCATGTAGCAATCTTCGGGCGACAATTTAAAAAAAACGATTTGAAATCCAAGGACCAGGCGGGATACTAGTGTAGTTAGACCAAAATGAACTACTCCGCATTTGCCTGCGATGCGATGGCGAGAAAACCACGGAAAACTCATCATATAGAAGATCAACTATTGATGGACATCAACAGTCTTCCGATCAACTTGAAGAGTGTTCGGCATTTTGTGCTTATTTTTGTTAATTTAATTAATTTCTTTCACAACATTACCCACCTAAACGAGGCTTTAGGTGAAGTCAGGTTTCCCGTTCCGAGTAAAATGGTCGATTTATGTCATCCAAAGCGCCCACCTGTGGTGCAAGTTAATTGGCTACACGGAACAAATAATATTTTCCTTTTTCTAATAAACTCGCGATCGATACGCGTCGTTTTAATCAATGAATACCACCTCCATTCATAGGTAGACCAGGATACATTAGTCATGTAATGTCACTATAGTACGTTCACGGAAAAAGGGCAGTCTTACATTTAAAAAAAAAAGTTATGTGTGCAAATCTGTGTACATAAACACAAGCGATCACCCTGTAAATTAAAAAAAAAAAAGTATTATCTTGACCTATGCAAAAGATGTTTTGTTGAGATATCACTTTTGAAAAATTTAAAAAAAATAAATGTGTAAAAACTTATTTTTTATATATATATATATGTATATATAGGCTGTAAATAAGATTGTCAAGAATGGATATTCAGGACGAATTATGTATAATAAGATGTATTTCCTATTATATCGATTTATTTATTTCAGACTTTTTGCAAAATCTATTTAAAGTAACATGTTAAAAGGTGGGCTCTTCGCTGCTTAGCAATATTTGTCAACTGCTTTAATTCGTTAATTTAACAACAAACATATTTCTAAGCATAGTAAAAAATAGCACATTACATTAAATAAAAAACGTTGTTATTGCTACAACGTGCAAAAGAAATGTTAAAAAAGGAATGCCGATTCAATAAATAAAATAATACGAATATTAAAACAATTTTCCCTGATTTTTTTTTCGACGGATCTATTTTTTAGACTGCTCCTTTATCGGTGAATGTAGTATAGTTACTACCGTAATACTTTTGAATGTCGTGGCTGAATCATTTAACCCATTGACCAGAGAATATAAGGAAGCCATTTACGCGGTCGGTAGCAAAAGAGGTTTTTTTTTTATGCGCTCTCTAAACGAATACATCCCACTCACACGATTTAAAAAATGATTTAAAATAATGAGTAATGCCGGTGGGTATAAATTGTTTTTTTCCAAGAAACAAATTTTTTTTCCAATTGTACAACGAAAGACATTTTTTAATAAACTAAAATGATTATCCAACCGAGAACATTGGATATATCGCATTTGATGCGTATATGACATCAATCGGTTAATTATCAGAGATTAATTTGATTGACGTCATAATCACCATAACTGCGATATATCTACATATCTACATGTGATCACAATTCTGAAGTAGATCAGTAGAAGGATGGACTCACCTGAAACAAAAAAGTAATGGTATAAGCTTCTGTTGTAGTAGGGGTATAAATCTATTCTATTTTATAAATAGCAAAGCACCCGATGTCGAGTGATACATGCCTGTATTGTCATTATATAGGTAGTTACAGTTAAAGGATTGTGATAATACATTTATTGTAACCATACTAAAAGGTGTATCTGATTCGGTAACTATTTTCATCGTAAAAGTCGTAAACAAGTTGTTAAGAATCAGGGTTGTGCAATCAATGCATTTGTATTTTTTAAAAGGAAAAAGCATCTACTGAAATTTATGTGAACAACTATTGTCAGTTTCGAGAAAAGATACGATTGAAAAATCAAGTTGTGATTTTTAATGAATTACACGTTTTTATTATGTTTTTTAAGATGTCTTGTCATTGCACTGTTCATTTTCTGGACAATTCAGTGAAAGGAGGTGCTGTACACTGAGTGGAAAGGATAAACCCAGTGAGCGAATGTCCCGTAGAATAGTAGGGGTATAAATGCCTGCTGTAAAATGTTGAAACAAAATACGCCATGTCATTTGTATATGATAAACTATATATACTCGTATATATATATATATATTATATGATTAGTGATCCCTCCAAAGTGATAACTATAATAGCAAGGGCAACATTCTTGCTGCAGAATACGTCGCGCGGCTGTAGTGGTCTCATTCGATAGACGTATTTCTAAAGGTGTGTTCCCTACCCCCATCCCCACTGCACTATCATATGCCATCATCGTGCATTGAAACAGTGAGAAATGTGCGTTTATTGTCGTCGGTCGCCTAGTTTTTGAACTCTTCAGCGCCTCATCTCAACAAAGGAGGATTTGGAGTCAGTGGTCCTTGCGATTTTTTGTGGGGTTTTTTAAATCCCGCGTTCATATCGACCGTCCAAGGACCTTATTAGATCTCACGTCCAACATCCGGAAATTGTAAACGTAATAAATATTTGTGGAAGGAAATGAAGTACATATTATTAGTTTTAACTTACGATTTGACATCTCAACAGAGACGAGAAATTTAGAAGGGAATATGGATATCTAGGCGTTTACAGGGCTTATGACCTGTCATTGGCTGGGTTAAGTGGCCACTTGATGTATAAAAACTTACAACATTCCCCATTTCTCCTAGTATTTGATATCCATATCTGCCAATATACAGTAAAATGGCGCGACGCTTCACATGTGAACACTCTCTGTCATCCATTGAGAAAATTGCTAAGCTAGCATTTTACCTTTATGATTTAACTTATTAGATGATTGCATAGTGAGATTCTTACCGAATTATTTCTCCTATTAGGAAACGCCTGAAGATGAATCTTCAATTTGTTATGCTTATAACTTTTACCAGCTAATTTTTATAAACAACATTTTGAGTGTCTACATTAGTGTCATTTTTAGACTTGTCTACAAGTATTTGGACACACTCAAAACGTTGTTTATAAAAACAAACCTATTTATTTGATATTATACATACGTATCTTACAAAATATTTTAGGTAACCGAATTCGACTAGCAGTAAGTACTTATCCCATTTATTTAATTTGTATAAGTTTGGGCAAAGTACATAATATAAAGTACTCGTTGGAAATGTCTCCAGCGCCGTAGTAACGAGAATCGGTCCGGACAAAGTTTTAATGAGGCGAAATTCTAATAGGACACCCTAACACCCCAATTTACCTTAACGGCCCGTATAATAAGCTCAATTATTAGTCCGTATTAGGAAGTGTGATCGAATCAAATTGGTTATACGTTATACTGTCACCAATTCGGAAATATTTACACAATTTTGTTTGGTAGAATAATGTTTTGTATAAGTATTTATTGCATGAAAATGAACGGCGGCATTGACAATTAAAGTTTATTTTTTTATAAAATGCTACATTAAAACGAATTACATATTAACTTAGTTTAGTAAAACATCACTGATATTATTAGACCTTGTGGTGTTGCGGTAAACATGTTAAAAGAGAAAAATATATTTAGATACTAAAATTGTTGTTTACCACATATGTATTTTTATTTCAACAACCATTCTGTTTCGTCAAAAATTCGCAAAAATAATGAAAAACTACATGTTTACAATTTTGACATCAAAAACATTATAATATTAAGACATTTTAGGGAAAGATTGATTTTGGTTTTGGCATTGTTTTTTCGCATATTCGAGTATTGTGGATTAATTCATAACTTTGCAAGCAACTCTAGATTAATTGAATAATTCTATACGTAACCGGATGTAATAATTTGTCCTTTATCCTTTCCGCCTACTCGACGTTGCGATGGTGTGAAGTATTTTTCTACACCAAATACGATAAAATGCATGAAATGCATTCAGATTCAGCGTTGGTGTCACTTATGCAGAAACACAGAGCGCAAAAATTCGTTAAATACGTGGGAGCGATTCTTTATTCCCGAAACCATGACGCGATTCAATGCATTTTAATGGGTTTGAATGAAAAAATTGACAGTTAAAAATGCATAAGTGTTAAAAGTGGAATCAATTACATATGTCGACGGCAAGGATTTTTGATGAAAAAAAAAAGATTTAAACCCATTGTATTTGGGGATCTAAAATACTTATACGTAAAAACTTGTACATTTATAGGCGTGAAAATTGGTTCTAGAGTTTTTTTTTTTCTCTAAAATATTGTGTTATAATTTATTATTAAAATTGTACGAGTCCCGCTAGAAGTCAAAAATAAAAAAATGGCTGCGTACATTTTGCATTTAACAAAACAATATTATACATACGCGATAAAGTATTTTTACCTGTATGTAAATGAATTAATTTTAATCATCTACTAAAACAGATAAAATATCTAAAGCTTCCTTAAACACATATTATGCACCATGAAATCAAGCTTCTTGGAAATAATTATGATACATAAAAAAGAGTTTTACACTTTTAAATAAACTGCCGTAGAATTTCAGAGTTACACTTTTCTTTGAGGCTTCATAAATACAAAACTCATAATTATGGTAAACTACAAAATGAATGCTATAAGTATGTTATACATATATACAGATTACATAGATTGGGCAATGAGCATTGTGAGTCAGTCGATTTCAGTACGCCGAGAACCTTATGCCTTGTAAAATAGGCAAGCATGTTAAGGCTCTCTGTAGGCATCCGTAGAATACGGCCTAGCCAGCCGAAACGCCTTCGCCGGATGACAGTAGATACCAAGGGTTGCTGCGTCCGTTGCCCCACCTCTGTGTTCCTTACAAAGTTGAATCACCGCACACCTAATATTATGCATCTCATTCTACATCATTCCCCTTTTTAATACGAAAATAGTATCTTTATAAAATGAATTCTTTATAAACTCTTTATAACATCTAAACATCGTATCGCTTTTCGCCTTTAAAACTTATTTATAACTGAACACGACAGAGTATTTTGATTACAATGAGGAGATATCTCGCCAATTAGTTTCCAATAGGTGAATGAGATGGGGGGCGGATGGGGGTTCGTGACACCCCACCTAGCCCCAACCCCTCCCGCGGGGAAGGGGGTTTGCCAGGAATACAGTCGGGAAGAAAGTTAGCTGAATGGTCGCTAATAAGATGTATTGGGAGACATCTAGACAGTTATTTCCGACTGAACGCCACTTAACTTTAGCTTAAATCTCGTCGGAAAATGATTGCCGTACGCGTTATTATCGAGATTGTATAAAATTTTTCTAAGAAGAAAATAAACTCAATTAAAATGTATTGAACTTTTACGCGTAGGTGTTACGCGAACCCATTTACAAGTAATATTTAAATCGTAATTATTTTAATTGTATATTTCAGTGCATTTTACATCCCATTTCTTTCGATTTTTTTTCGAAAAGGGTTTGGGTTTTGTTATGAATATAAGAGAAAATACTCTTTAATTTTTAGGTAAACTGTTATTATTCTTCAAAAGTTATAATAAAAAATGAATTATTATACTATTACATATTATTTATTATAATTTAACATATAAAAATAAATTGACACATATTTTCATTTCGGAGTAGTAACGCCGCGCTCGTATTTTGTTTATTTCACACATACACACTTATATTATTTGAATTATATTATTTAATATTTATTTCCCCCTGCACCTCGCCTCTCCTCGCTACCTCTGAAGTAATTTATACCGCAACCTCGCCGCGACACTCACAAATTCAACATTCGACACAACAACAACTCAAAAATTAATTATCAAAATAATGCTCCATAAAGAGAGAACCTTCCCCTCCCTCCAACTGTTTCAGGAAGCAAATCTAATGGATATAAGACGAACATATTTATTGCAATGTTTAAATTATGTATTTAGGCACCAAAACTTTTTTGCTAGAAGCTCAAATAGGTCTAGTCAAAGAAGAATCCGAGTGCTAGGAATTCCATATTGTAAATCACGACTTTGCTCAGAGACATGCACATTTTATTGCCCCCAGTTTAATTAATTCTTTTTTAACTGACAATAAAATGGCATTGTCAGATTTTCCAAATTTTTCATCTTTTAAAAAATTAACCCAAAGTTGGATACATAGTGTAAAGGTAGAATCATTCTTACTTTAAAGACTATAACTATAACATAATCTACGTCATTTTTTTTTATTTTATTTTTTTATTTTATATATTATATTATTTCCCCTCTTCTTCTTCCGGTATAAAGATACCAATATCTTGTGTTCATTCTTTTTTTGACTATCTTGTTTATATTATCTGCTATTTTTCCATTTCTTTTTTTAACTTTATCTTTCTCTTTTGCCACGTGCACACTGTATGACTTTCACAGTATACCCACAAACAGGCTATGCCTTGGTGGGATTTTTGTTTATATATATATTTTTTTTATTGTACATATATGTGTTTAAATGTATATCCATGTAAACAAAAATTTTCTTTTGAAATAAATAAAAAAAAAAAAAAAAAAAAAAATAGTGCATAAGGCACTGTAGTACACAAATTACAGTGAATCTTGACCACTAATCATTCATAAATTCAGTTTAAAGTACTGTGTTCTTTAGATAAAAGAACAATTACAAACATTTATAATACAGACTGGCATTTTTAAATCGACTAGATAATAATGTAAATTATACTATGTTAAAAAAAAAATATATATATAAATATATAATTTAAGCTTGCTTTTCGTTTAAAAATGGTGTATAATTGATCAAACACTGCGTCAAAACAAAAAGGTGTTGAGTACCTTTACTCTGTTTGCGTGAGGTCCAGGTATTATTCTCAACAACCCTGTATGTGTCCGCCCTTCAAACCCCGAGTTATAGCCTAGAATTTATACATATTGTACGTAATTATCGCCTTGGAATGGGACATTAACAGAGTGGCTAATTTACATATTATCGAATATCAGAATAGACCATTAGGGCTGCGCCTGGGGCCAATATTAGAAATAGTGTTGATTTCTTCAAAACTACATTCCGGATTTATTGAGTCACAGAGCTTCGAAAAAACTATCACGCATACTTTTTCTTACAACACTATTTTTTCTATCCCTCGTACTCCTCCTTAAAAATATGGGGTAGGTATAGAAACTTACTCAGTATGCTTCCGGAATACGATGTTTATCGTTCATAGTATTTAGAACCTTTATAATAACTACTATACTTTTAAAATCTTTAAATCATTGATGTAATGAGTTTGATGGTTTTCCATTTTAGAGGTAGAAAAAATTCTATCGGAAAGTATCTTCTTCAAAAAATTCAGAATTTTAAAAATAAGTGCTCTACAAGCAAGAAATTGCATACGATATTCATTAGTAGGTACCTACCTACCTGAATCAAGATTTCTGATAACAAATGTTTTTATATGATTGCTACTTTAAAAGAAGCAAGTTATCTTCATTTATCATATTTTACGTAGTTAAAGTTGTACAATTTGATTTGTGATTTGATCAAAATCATTCGTTATATACAATAAGCTTTTAAAACTAAGGATATTCCGAAAATTTTATTACATGAGTAGCAAGTAGTTTAAAGTCATCTAGAATTTTCAAAAATAATTCGGCATAAGTAATTCGAATGGATTTATTCTAATTCAGACACACAATCACGCAGGAAGGACGTCAAATTAAATGGTACAAAAATGTCCGCCCATAAAAACCCATGCACGTGCAATTTAGTAGAAACAAATTGCCCCTCACCCCCGCCCCTGCCCCTGCCCCACCCCTATCCTCTGCACAGTGCACCACCGACCCAATCAACTAGATAACGAGCCCATTACGTTATATTACGTTATTCAGGCTACGTCACTGGATTTTCAGATTTTTTAAAAACTTTTTTTCTCTTTTTTTTTACACCGCCGCACAGCTTTTCCACTTTTATCTCAACAATCAATCACGTGACACAATTTGTAATTATTGTGAAAAACGCCCGATCCATTGATAAAATAAATGAATCCGCACGAAGAGTTCGGAGTTGTGCAGCGGATAGCGGGTCGGGGGGAGCTTTTAATTGGAGCTCTGCAACGAAGAAATTATCTGATCAATAAAGCGATTCTGATTGTATTCACTGTTTGCAAAAATGCTGCGTAATATTTAGCCTGAAATTAATTGAAATCAAGCGCATTCATATTTGAAGAAAATAGGAATTCGTTACCGATACCTAGAACCAAAATTATCTAACTTGATAAAAAAATATTTATGAAAATTCACACCCTTATATCAAGTGTGTTCATTTCATAAGTAATAATAATCTTAGATCTTAGCATTAGTCCACAGGGCATACAATATAAACAAACCAACAAAACTACGTTTCTAAAAAGGAAACAATTTGACGCTTATTACTGAAAAATTATTTAATAAAGAATATCGAAATATCCCACTCGTTGGAATAGTGGGGTAAAATAATTAATATCGGATATTACGGAAAAGGGTAAGCGCCCGCTGTCACTGAGAGTATACATGTTTGAAATGCCCTCACGATAAAGCGCGGACATTATTAAAAATTCCTTTGACAAAAGCGGACCGTCGATTTGTTTTTGTATACAAAATGGAGTATACAGTATACAGCAGCGTTTTCCAAAGTGTGGGTCGCGTCCCTCAAGATAATTTTTAGTAAGTCATGAAAAAACTTCAGGCCTGTAAATATACGTAAATATTTCTGCCTCTGCTTAGTTCACCCCCCTTTCAATAAGTTATACTTGTGTAAAATAGGATTTTCAGCAATGGTCGCTATTTATTTATTTCTTTATTTAATGCGTATAAAACTAAATACCGAAATAAACTGCAATTGTCTAATTTATTGCGATTAAAAGTAACCAAAATAGAAGTAGATGCTACGATAATAGAAACAGTTAAGATAATTGAAAACAAGTACATTCCTAACAATAAAATTTAATTAAAGAGTATGTATTTTTTTAAATTTATTAAACATATTATGGACATTTAATAATGATTATCTTTTACATCTCCTTATGTCATGAAGCCTTAGTGGGTCCTGAACTTCGAACAAGAATTTCAGAGAAGTGTTCCATACATAAAAATACTACCGTGTCTGAGGTGTCTAGTTACCCACTATGTCACTCACTACGTCATCAATAGGCACCTGCGTCATCACTAGACATCTACGTCACACGTTTCGTGTATTGGCCTAAGTGCTGGAGGATTCAGATGGTGGAATTTGATAATAAGATGTGTTATGAAATTATTGATCTTCGAACAATCTAGTTCGAAGGTCATGAATCTCTGCATTTTTTGAAAAAGAGTCGTGGTTTATGTAAGTTTGAGAGCCATTAGGTATACAGTATAGATGCTCGAGTTTTAATTAATAGCTGCACATTGACTGGTATGTCATTTGGTCATTGTCTCTGATTGACACGTCCGACAAAAAGTTTCGCAGGTGAGTTGTTCCGTGGATTTGACGCGCGTGTAAAGTTGTATCGCTATGACGTGTTCGATTCTCAATCAGTCCGGGATTCGTACGCACTTTCGCACTGTGATACAAATAGTTGAATTGGACAGATAAACGAATTTCTGAATTTTTAGCGATGGACTGGCGGACGGAAATGGATTATATTATATATTATTAAAATATTGTCTGAAGTAGAGCTGGGCGTACTTACATGATCTTTTTAAAAAATCCTGTTGGTAATAGACTTATAATGTTTGTATGGGTATAAATTTTTGACATACATAAAGCGTTACCTCAACTTACTTGCTTACTTTGCGGGACGTGGACTTGACTTGGGAGGATGCACGGGAGCTGGCGGCCGATCGTTTGGCCTGGAGGCAGTTTGTGGAATCCATATGCTCCACGTAGGGAACGGATATGGTAGAATGATGATGATGACTTGCTTACTTTTCCTTAAATTGAACTTAATGTACCAATGCAGTGCCCTATGCACCATTATATGCGGATTAGAGGAGGAGGAAAAAAACACAGTTCTTTTCCAATTTTATACGCAATCAACCCAATGATACTAACATATATAATATTTGCTGTACTGGGCATAGGACCCCAAATATTTCCTTTGATGTTTAATAAATTATATTAGCTACCTTTTTACCCCCAAGGTTCTGTAGAATAGTGATTATGACGTAAGATGGTGGGGGTGACACGTCACGAAGGCGATTAGATAATTAAATAAGAAACGTGGTCTGCATTAGACGCAAAGGGGAGGTTTCTACAACCCTCCTCCCCGCAAATCAACCCCTAGTTGGGACGGGATGGGGTTTATTTCACTATAAATTAACTTACTTGACAATTTTCATAGGCTTTTTGAAAAATACGTTGGAAAATAAGAGGTATTGCCATATATGACATTTTACTTAAATTTTTATTTCAAGTTCGATGCCTCAAAATTGCATCGAACTTGAATTTTTTTTACATCAATTTTTAAGATACAAGGTTAACAAAAAGATTCCACTAACCTAAATATGGTTATCAGTGGATAAGTGGATATATGGTGGATTCTGATAGTAATATGGATAATTAAAACAATATGTTGATAAGAAAACTGGTGAAATATAATTTAATATTTACGGAAATATGTACATATTGTACATTATGTCATAAGTTTTTTAGTGTATTTTAGCTCTATTTTGATAATAAAATGAAATTAAATGTACATGAAATTACGTGTTTGCAAATGGTTTGTTCAATCGATACACTTTAACTGAAATTATTATTAAGGTTATTTTTTAATGTGACTAAATGATTCAGGTACATTAAATACTGGTACTAAAAAAATTCAGGTACATTAAATAATTATTTAAGTATACCGCACATTTTTGTGGCAGTGGAAAAGCTATTAATGCTACTGCTACTACTACTCCTTCCCCTTATCTGCACCCAATGGGCACTACATTGGTTTACCAAAGTTATCAATAATTAAGAAAAATGGTAGGACTGTATAAATTTTTAAGGAACACAGTCGAGCATCGTTTACCAATACAATCTGAATATTGATTTTGGAATAGAGAATATTATATTAGGTCACTTAATGCGTACGAGTTTTCTTCAATAATCTCGTGAAATTAATTGAAAATGCGTCAGTATAAAAACACCCTCTAATTATAATTTATTCATATTTTTCCGAACAACGAAATTTCCGGAACAAAGCCATTACTAGACGGTAAGAATAATTATGCCATATTGTATAGGTACGTTGAAAGCCAATTAAGGCTCGTTAAGACTTAACTATAAAAATCATAACTGTATAGGAGAAAACAACTTTTATATATATCCAAAATAACACATACTAGCCCATGAAAATAAAATAAACCCGCCCTTTGTTACTTTATGGATCTTTCGTTTTATTAAGCCAGCAGTACGAGTAGAGCCAAAATATGTAATCTGTACTTTTTATTGATAAGGTAACGAGGCCTTTCAAATCCTTCGGACGTCCCAAGTCAAAACACTGTAGCGCAAAAAAAGAGTTAAATCTAATTTATTTATTATAATAGAATGACTTACTAATAAAGCACCGTTTTACAAAAAAAAATATCTCAAGGTACACTGTATACGATATACAAAATATTTTAGCTCCCCTAACACGATTTCTGAATAATCTCTACCTCGAGCTTGATAGGAGTTTTTTTAGTGCAACAGCTAGTTAGTTATGTAGGTACTTTGTGGTTACAAATTTTTAAGAATTTTAAGGTAAAATTTTCATTTTTAATGACTTAATCGACTCCTTTATTCTTATTTTTGCATTTCATTTCTTCTACTGACACTGGAAAATGAACAGGTATTTAGGTATTTTAGCCGATCTTTCTCGTTCATTGGAACACATTACATTGGCTACATTACATCCCTGAGCAAAGTAGCATCTTTTGCTTAGCCGAATAGTTTTTTTTAAACTATTTTGATTACGAAGCAGTTTAATTTCGCTACTTACCAAAACAATGAATTGAAAAATTTTAAAGAAACCAATCAAAGTTTATTTTTCATAATGTGAGTTACTGTGTTTTTACTTTGTACAGCAATTTCCATTAAATACGACCGCAGGAAGAAAATAAAAGCAATCAGTGCCAGGTGAAGAAAGGAACATAAAACATCGACTGCCGATCAATATCGGAACTGGGATGGAAAAAAGCTTTTAGCAAAGTGTACTTAAAAACATTTCTTGTGCCTTAGAAATTTGAGGTAACGAAGTCAAAGTTTAACAAACCCCAAGCATCATTAGATCAATTTAAATCTTTTAACTTATAATGAAGACCACCTCGTTAGAATATTAATGAAGATTATTAAAAGTTTCCTGATCTGGATAATGAAATTAATAAAAAAAACAGTGTGTTGAAGAAAAGAGTAAATCTCGTGAATTATTTTGAGCAAAAATAAAAAAAAGGCGATCAAGGTGTTTTCGTAGAGTTTAATTATGTGTAATGATTTACAAAATATAATAGGTACCTACGAGTGCATGTAAAACAAAATTATTAAATGCTTTTATAGTACAATTTTGAGATCTTTACTATTAAAATAGCAGTTTTCATATGTTAAGAACACTTAAATTCAAATTATTGCACTTATCACTATACGCACGAATTGCTAGGACTTAGGTAAAAAATTAGTACAATTTTCTTAGTACCTACTTACAAGCAGTTTATGCACAATTTTTTGCATGCTTGGGGATCGATTTATTTACGAAAAATAGTGTATCATCCAATATCTCATGTATTTATACATATCTCATGTATTTATACATATCTCATGTATTTATACATATCTCATGTATTTATACATATCTCATGTATTTATACATATCTCATGTATTTATACATCTCTCATGTATTTAGCTTATAAAGTTATAAGTACGAGTGGTACCTAATTGGCTTAAATGTAAAATAAAGTCAGGTGCAGATTCCCTCTGGTCAATTTAAATGAAATATATTAAATACAACAAAAAGCTGTAAGTACAACCGCAATGATAGGTATTACAAGTAAACAGTACTTTGTTAATATTAAAGCGCAACCTCAGAAAATAATTAGAAACATAACAAGCTGCCTTGTGTTCGGACAAAAGCTTGTTATTTTATAAGAGATAGGAGATAGCGAGGAATTGCGGTTAATTAGTACCATGATCGTGGGCCACTTTCCTTTGCATTATGCTGAAAACATTTTTCTCCTAATTAATCATTTATAATTTACACGAAGAAAAGGTATCTGTATTGCAGTTTTTTTTTAAGATCTGTTTGCTGCGGAGTCTGAGATAATTAAATAGCATTTTTAATTAGCAATTAAACGTGTTTTTCGTTAGGAAATCTAACTACAATGCTCATGTAATTAAAAGTGCCATTTTCATTTGGAAAAAACTAAGTTTATTTTATCTAGATCTACGTAATGCGTTACATAGAAGTGACAAGTCTGAGATTTTTCAGAATATTCATTATAAACAATAAAATAAAAATTATTATTCCCACTAGTAAAAACATGTGGTTATAATATAATTAAATATACTTTTATGATGATATTTTGAGTGTACCTAAATCTCAGCATAATAATATAATTATTGTAGTGTCTTTTCACAAGTCGATGGGAGAACTTTACTCCCGAAACCGGGTAGTGTACATTCTATTCATATAAAATAAACCAAATAGTAACACATAACATTGTTTTATTTAATCTTAAATCATTAGATACTATGTTTAATACTATGTTTATAAAAATAATAAATACTATGTTTATAAAAATTATTCCTTCTACAAAAATTATTAAGATTCACTGCATTAAGAGCGCCAATTATGCACCATCGGTTGCGGATAAGGAAAAGTATAATACCTACCCATTTATCTTATAAAATCCGGAACTTTGCATGACGTAAGCATTGATATTTAGAATACACATAACGATGCACCCCAAACACAAGTCGGATTGCGAAGGGGTAGTTCAACGGTGGTGGGTGGGGTGTTAAGGGGGGAGTTGAGGGTGGCGGGGAAGAACCGAGTAACGAGGCTCGGCAAGCAAACTTACCAGATAACTTAAATATCTCGTTAGTGCAGAACACTGATGTATATAGCGCCATATTGGGGCTGGGGGAATGCACATGAGTGGGTTAGTTATCCTCATCTGATGAGGTATCATACTGACGTAATAAACCCTACTGATCGGTTTTACTTTTTTTTATACTCAGTATGAAAGTGCAAGAGTGTTTTTACTGAATGTGGTCAATTTAACATTCAATATCGTTGATATCCCAACAGAGACAGAGAAACTCTGGAAACGAATGTGAATTGTTAATTTAACATTATTTCAATAAATTTATTTTTTATGATGTAGTTTTATTTTGTTATAATACAAGACATAATAAATGAAAGCTCTTCTCACTAGAACAGCTAATTCTATGCGAAACTACAAGAATAAGGTACATATTAGATTTTTTTTTTAAATGTCCATAGATGTATTATGTTTTTATGTTTGCCAACCATATATTTATATTATATAATGGATAGATCCCCCTATGGTATAATTTAGCTTGATGATGTAATAAAATGATCAATCTACACTGCACTTGGCGTAGCGATGCAGTGCCCTATGCACCATTGGGTGAGGATAAAGGGAAAGTATTAGAAGTAAAGATCGTTTACATTTTCTCTATCTTTAAAGTGTTGCCCAGTAATATAAAATATATTCAATATAATTCATGTACTCGTACATTGACATAAATTATTATATAAAACAAAATAATTAATCAATTCTTTGATATGCTTATCATAATTTAGAGTATTAAAAAAGACGTGTAGGTACTAATTAACGTCATTAGGCGCCTTCAAACGAATTATTTCTATTGGTAGTTGCTAAGTAACAACGCGAGAAATTTTGTTTGTACGGGTGGGCCATTTTAGGCGCACTTCCCCGAGCCGGGGGTCATGGTAAGCCATGAGGGTAGGGGAGGGTCGGGTAAGGTGGCCCACTCGTCTCGTTTATTAGCTAATGATGTGGTTACTACAATCGCAGTAGACGTGCACGTTTCCTTATGCAATATAATTTTTTAAAATATATTAACATACCGGCAATAATGAATTAAACAAAGGGCTATTTAAAATTCTTGAGGGACTTAAAAGCTGTGAATAGTGATTTTATTAGTAAGTTTGAACCCAAATGTACCCTTGTCTCTTGATACTGTGTTTTTAGTATTTGTACATAAGAAGCATTCAAAAACATATCAACGGTGGAAAGGAAAAATTGACTAAGCGACATACTATGTGCAAACGAAAATAATACCAAGTGACATAATAATATAATGTTGTTAGGTATCATTTTATTGATATTATGTCACTTAGTTCACTTTTCCTTTCCGTCGTCGATATGTTTCTGAATAGATTACTGAAAACGGACAATTAATGTGCATTTATGACACTATTATAATGGGAAATTATTTAATTCGCATACATTTAAATAACGTTTTTTGAGTCTTTCTAAGAACAATAAGAATAACATTAAGGATACAAGTTTTTATCAGATTTTTTTTGCCAGAAAACAGTTGTATGCACATCGTATTATATATCTCAAAGAAACCGCAATTAAAATACACGATGAAAGCTGTAAATCATTGGACATGTAAAATAAATGGAAGAACCCGTTTTAAAATTTATGTTCACTAGAATTGCCAATGGCAATGAGTATTAGGAATGGTGATATATTTTACTCATAAATAATCTCACTTTACTAAAATTGCAATGAATGAGATATGTAACACCTCTTATGAAATGCATCATAAAAAATAAGTTCATCAATTCAAAACAAATTGGATACACAGAAATTGGATGCAAACAGTGTTTTATAATCTAATGGCGTACGATATCCCGAAGCTAAATGGATTCTGTCTTCATAAATCAAAACGATTATATTCAATTACTTATTTAAAACGATGTTAGAATGAGTTATAGGGGCAAAATAACTCAAATAAAAAGATTAGAATATAAACTGATTATAGATTTCTTTCATTCCTACATTTGAAAAAAATATGTATTTCCTTTTTATCTATCGTATTTCTTTTTTTATCTGGTGTATAATTATTTTTTTAGTTTAAATTATTTACTAAATCTATTAATAAATACTATTAATAAATGGAATTCAATTCTCCAATATGGTCTCCTCATTATAACATTCATATATACAAACTTGGAAAAAGTACAAAATAAATTCCTACGTTTCATTAATTTTTTAAATTAAACATACCTGTGCAAAACGCAAATTATGTTTTTTTACTATCACTTTTAAAATTAACCTCACTTTCCGAAAGGAGAATTGTAAATGATTTAGTAGTTTTATATAAAATAATAAACTCTTACTATGATGTCCCTAGTATAATAGAATTGATTAATTTTAGAGTGCCTTCAGTAAATACCAGGTGTAAGTTCTTGTTCCATTGTCCCGGATCAACATCTAGCCAACACAGTGGCCCGACTATACCACGACTGCATTCATTGGGCAATAAATATGAAGAGACTGCGGACATATTGTTTAACACTCTGCAAAGCTATAAGCATGCGATATTATCCCAATTTATGACAGATCGTTTAAAAAGTATCCAATTGTGATTTCCTTTTTTGTTAAATAATAAAGTAAAATTATAAGTAGGTACCAAAAATGTATTTTTAACTTGGCTTGCATTTTGTTATATACATATGTTTTGTAACTTTTTCAACTTGTTTTTAAATATATAATTGATTTTAACATGCTTGATAAATTTTTTTCTTCTTACATACATGTAACAAATGTACTTTTATCGTTTTAATGTAATGTACAAATAAATAAATAAATAAATCCATTTTTTTTTGTATACCGTGTCAACGATGATGCGAAATAAATGATTTTTTTATTATTATTATAACACAAATTTCAAGATGTAGGTACCTTTTCTCCTTTAAACGATGCACTTACAATGGAGTGTGGAACTGTTTTCATATTGTAACCTCTACTTCGTACTGTGGCGGTTAGAGCGTCGGGCTACCATGTGTGATGTCGCGGGTTTGTTATTTAAGGGTTCAAAATGAAATATGTAAGTATTTCTTTTTAAATGTGTTTATCAACATTAGTATTTCATGTATGATACCTTTGATCACCTTACCTGCAATCAAAATACACTGCAGAAGTGTGCAGTGTGCACCTTACTACTTATTATGCTTATGCACCTTAGATGCAGTTAAAATAATGAATGAATGAAGATATTCGCAATGTTAAGACAAAATTAATAAAAAATAATGTCCATAAGCGGTAAGTACATATTTTTAGTGATAAAAACTTAATACTGGTAAACTACATCATCAAATCTATTTACATACAATATCCACATGTCGCTTTCTTGACATTTACTTTGTTGTATTCAAATAATTTAATTTATATTGAAGCGGTATGAGCTTCGGCGAATGGAAATAGTAAAAATGTTAGTATCAATATGTAGAAGCGACGATACATTCTCAATTTAAATAGTAATTGTTATTTTTTAACAAAATTTATCATGTTTTTAAGAGAAAATATTATGAAATTATAATTTATCAATATACACACGAGATTGTCTATATCGAAGAGATAGTGGTGCTTCCGTTTTTTAAATTTTGTACTTGATACTAAGTCCGTTACTAACCAGATAAGCACTGGGGACATAGCATTATCAGCTAACTACTCGTATACTAGATTATCAGTTAACTACACCTCATTATCAGCTAACTACACATCATTATCAACTCCGATACGGTCCACGAATCAGACTAAGGTAATATCGTGTTGTGATAGTGATAAGATATACATATAACCACTTGACCTTGAATGATACTTTACTATAAACCGATCGAATCTAAAATTGAATCTTCTTACCACGCAACGCAAATGTACTGAAGAAGGGAACAAAAAACCTTTTAATAAATACTTATTATTATCGAAGCATAAAACAGAAGTTTCCCTAAAAATTTAAAGGCATGTAAATTACACACACACGCATAATAATGACGTTTCCTAAACTCGCAAGAGTAGAGGGTGGGTTTTACGTTTTTTTTAGTGAAACTTTAAAAAAATTAGAAACAAGATACAGAAAATGCTTGACGCATGCAACGAATTTACATAAAATAAATTAAAAACAACTTGTAAGTTTACAAAGAAGATTTATTTAGGTAACTTTGTAAGTAATTAAAATACGTAATGGAACAACTAGTAATAACAATATTAAAAGTACTGTTAATAAAAGTATATCACCACGTAACTCGACATTATATATTTTTTATTAAGACTTTTCAGGGTATATATTTTTTCTAAACCTTTTGTACATGATTAGTTTTTGATCGGGCAATATAGGCGGCTGATACGGTACCCTATTCCTCATCAAACTGCTTCTCCCGGATTATGACGTCATTAAATCTAGGGAGGGATCGCTGATTACTCTACCGTACTTCTGGATGCTGCGAAGGGGGCAACACTGATAACACACTATATTCTCGAGATACTGCAGATATTCTACACAATTTATTGTTTGTTTTGCTGTGCAGGGTTTATGGAGGGCAATAGAAAAATTGAAATAAGATGTTTTGTGTTAAATGAACAAATTAAATAATAATGTGGAAAGCTGGGGTTTTTAAACTGTTTCTGGCTTTATGATAGGAGCTTTTATGTAGATTAGTTATAAATGCTGTGGAATTTTTTATTTCATTAAAAAAAAAAATTGAATGTTTATGAAATAATAAATATTTCAATTTTGGGGCTGCTTTTAAATAGTCGGAAATAACTGCCAGAAAACTGGAAACGAGTTGTGCTGGAGTGGAATAGGATTCGAACCTAGAGATTCTAATCCAGAGTCCTCAACTCTACCACTAGAACACAACCCGGTTCATGTGTGAAAATATCATAAGATTCCATAGATTTCTCTTATATTAAAAAATATACATTATTCACGTTTTGTAACATTGTTAAATGACCAATTTCAGGGTTTTAATAAATACGCATAAGCTCTTTAATTGTTCTGGTAGGCATTTATTTTATGTAACTCTAATGTAAGCTCTCGCGATTTTCGCGAAGTAGGTACTAAGGAATGTTGAATTATGACGTACATGTATAGTCGTACGAAATGACTTATTAAGTATTACGAAGTATTCTCTTACTTCGGTACTTAAAGAATAAAAAACACAAAATATGTATTTGATTTATTGGGGGATGGTGCCGCTTCAAATATGTATGTTTTATTAAGCACCGAATCTTTCGGAAAACGGTGACAGTAATTTTAAAATACATAGAAAAACGCTCAGTAAATACGGTGAAATAATGAAGTATTGCGGGCACGGAGTTCACGGTTAAACGCCTCTAAAAGTAAGCGGGGATTATTTGCGGAAAATATAACCGAATAGGACAAAAGACGGTTGTTGAATATTTACTCAGCGAGACGCGTTAAGGTTGTAACCGTTCGGTTGTGGAACAAAAATCGCTTTATGAAATTATGAATGGGCGACGGCATTTCACTTTGCCGCGTCTCTCGGAAGTGATTTCCGCGCACGTCCGGGCGGCGGAGGCGCGGCGGCGGCGGGGAGGCGGCAGCGAATCATTTGCATTCCCTTCAGCCATTTAGCCGGCGACATTGTCTCGGGGGCCCTTTGGACCCGCTGCCACCTCATTTACCGCAAATCGCGTTTCGCCTCTAATTCGCCCATTCATCGGCATTCAGGGAGCGGCGCCCCTCCTCACCCTCCTCACCCCTCACGCTTCCGTACAACCAAATGATCCTATTGAAACGCGGGAATCAAACTTCAAACGACTCTTAATTTATTTATTCGCATCGCCTTTTCTGGGCGCCCGTGTTTATTTTTCGCGGGAGGTTTTTTTTATAGGACAGCGGTCGGTAATGGCTGATTTAGTATCGAAGCTTCATAATCTCCAGCTAGAGCGGCTCCAGACACGGCACTTCGCGGTTCAATGTCTTTCTTACGAGTTGTTGTTCTATTCGGGTCGCTTTATGAACGATTCTAGTACTATTTATATGGATGTTATTGGTAAGAGAAACATTTTGGTACACAGTACGTACATAGTGTGGGTTGCCTTTAGCTGTACGCCTTTAGCTGTACTTCAGTATACGCGCCAAAAATATTATGCACAAACTTAGTTCGTATAAACGTATCTGTTATGGTGAAGGTATATACAAAACTTACAGCCTACGGAGGTATTACTGAATAATGTCGAGTATTAGAGATAATAGTCTAGTTATCGTATAGATTGTTAGGGATAAATGTTTACCGGTGTCCGGGTCAAACCGCACGCGGGAGCAGCGTATGAATGTCGGCAGTCAAACAAGGTTAGTCCGTCGGAGGATAACGAAGGCTCCGTGAGCGCGGGGGGTGGGGGAGGGAGGGAGGAGAGTTGACCGAATAACGTCGCCTGATTGCCGATTCACCCGGCCCAATTGGCTCGATTGATAAAGTTAAAGCGAGGCCAGCCGGTAACGAAGCTCCTTCACGGAGCCGTGGGGCGGGGCGGGCGGCACGTGCGGGGGGGCTGCGGAGAGCACGTCGCGCGTTTGACGAACGGGGAAGTAATTTGACAGCAAACATCGCGCGGGCGCCGCGATTAGATTACCCGGCGGCGGCGGCGGGGATGACGGCTCTTAATATCTCCAGATTATTTTGCTTCCCGAAGGACGTGGGCTGTCACAGACGTCGCGGCGCTCGTTAGCCGCCTCCCGTAATCAGGAAGGATCACGTCTGCGGCGCGGCGGACGCTTGTTACCGTTGTTTGCGGCCGGCCGCGGCCTCTCCAGCGTGCATGTTAAGGTATGCTCAACCTAAACATTACACACATATCGACTTATTCCAATACCATAAATCAGCGAGTCTCGCATTATGTTGTGTTTATGCATGATTCGCTCGCTCAGGGCAAATGCGCGCTCCGATCCGAGATGATCTACTTTCCCTAAACGAGCCCCGAAATATACCAAACAAAAAGGCATCGGGAAACCAAATTGGCGAGATGTTAGTCTGGGTTCGTCTGCTCTTGATTGGCAGTGGCGGGGCTGATTTGTGTACGGGAGTGAGGGAGGGGGAGGGGGAGCGGGAGGTGAGGTGGTGCACGGAATCCCTGATTGCATGAGCCGAGCATGGCCGCTATAGGAATGCACCACATCACGGGTTCGGAACTTTTCTTGATTTGACGGGGCCAATTGATAGTACAGCGACAAATAAAATAGTAAACTAAAAAAAAAATGATAACGAATTCGTTCATCCGCACGAAATAACACCACAACTATTATTTATTATTATGTATTTTAAAATAAACATTAATTTTACTTGAAAAGTTAAATATGGATTTTCGAAAACTGTCAGAATCTTAAGTAAAATACAGAGTTGGAAAATAAATGCAATAAGTTCCTATTTGATATGTTCAATTCAATTAAAATAATATCAGAAAATTAATCATGCAAACTCACTTCATCATCACGTGGAGTTTAAATTAAAGTACGCTGTGAAATTCCTTACCTGAAACAAGAAAAAGAAAAATTAGTATGTCCATAGGTACATTTTATTACAAATAAATCAGGAAACTGGTTGATAAAAAATCTTTTAAAATATCGACTTACATGGTTATATTATATGTAAATGTATTAGAATTAAACAATTTATTATTTTGCGAGTTAGGTAAGGCTCGTTAATTCATTGACAGCTTTAACCACATACATGTTTATTTATTATTTATTTCATATACACGGTACACAGTATCTTTTACAACAAATATAAAAATAAAAGTTAACAAAGTCACACAACACGAATATTAATAATAAAGAAAATAATAAAACGAAAATGTATGTATATATTTTGTGTTATATTTATACTACATGTGTATCAAAACAGTTCATGATCACCAAACAATTAATTTTGGTATAATTAGGCACACCACGCTCAGAGACATACTCGTAAAGTGGTCTGATTCTATGGATCATAAATTAATAGGTAATTTCGATGGCTGCTGACATTACATATTATTATGTGGTTGAGAGCGAACTAGTGTATCTGTAATCGTAAATAATATTTACGACTGACGTGGATCTAATTATATTAATAATTATATCCGACACCGGGGAAATATATGCGTCCCGACCAAAATGGAATTCCAGATTGAAGGTTAGGCGAACAACAATACGCTATTCCAAAACTAGCCAATTCATCATTTTTGACGTATATTTTGTGTTTCGTAAAATAACTTTGTGTGGGTCGATGTTGACAATAGTTGATTAGCTGACTCCGGTATATTTTTGTAATTCGGCACAATACAGAATCATAATGTATGAGAATGTATTGTAATTAGTGTCAACTTTATTGTAAATTATTGTTTGATGGTACGTATTTCATATTTATTGTTTTTTTTCTCCGTTAGTTCAAAGCAAAATTTATTCTGCTTTTCTGTATTTTTTACCGGATTATAGAAGTACTGAAGTGTCTAACTTTATTTAACAAGAAGGTAGGAAACATATAGTTTAATTTAGTGTTTATAAGATTGGGACAAGATTATTCCGATATTATAATACACATATTAAGTACGCCTTTGAGGTATATTTATACGAAAACGGCGCTGTACAAATGATCAAAAATAACAATACTAGAGGAAATTTACCCAAACTAGTAGGGTAAATACGAATATAATTGAAAATAAATATTACAGAATAGCTATATTTGAAAGATTCATTTAGAAAAAAAGCTTGCAAATTTTGGGTAGCATATGTACGAGTACCTACTGCACGCGTATTGAAATTTCTTAGGATAATGAATCTGGGTAGTATTCCCAGAAACATAGAAGCACTACTTCACGGAAGTACTCAATGTTTTATTAGAGTGGAAATAGATTACGAAACATGCTGTAGATGTAGATGTACTGAGCTGCATAGAAACAAGATCTCAATGCAAGACATAGACCTAACGGTTATTTAGGAACACAATACACTCAATAAAGGACCTAAGGACCACTCCAGGTAGAGATTTGGACCCAAGAGGCTGTCTCTTGTCCTGTATCCTGCTATTATCCCACTCGGCCTGTTGTCCACTTGTGTATAAAGTATAAATAGACAAGAAATATGGTCGTTTGTCGGCATATCATTTTCCTAGAACTTAATTACAGCCCAACGGGTACTTTTTAATATCCGTTCACTAATGAGAAACACTTACAGCATTATTTTAAATTGTACAGTACAGATACAAATATGTAGTTGGGAACGCACGTAACAACTAGTATTTTTAAATCACATCTTCTACAGATATGTATGTACTATAATTATTTTAACCAGTATAGTAGGTATGCGAAAATACAATAAAATGCAATTAAATATAAACCGCAACATGTAAAAAATATTACAAATATTTCTACAAAGACAATGATTAAAAATATTACGAACAAAAGTATTAAAATCAACCTATGTATTGTACATACATAAGTTTAACTCAGTTATTTACGACTTATTACAGCCTTAAAATTGAAAAACCTTTTTTGAATATAAGTATCACAAGAATACAAAGTTTTCCATCCATTTAATATTTGCAATCTTCTATATTGACTTTAAGTACACATTTATAATACTATGTAACTGCATATTATTAATTTATTTAAAACTTCATGTGTAATTACATATAAAGAGTACAAGGGCGGGTTTATTGCTTTTCAGCAACATCCTCCAACCATCCCTTGTATACCCCGACTCCCCGACATAACACCGATTTACATCAAGAAGGCGGGACACAAAAATGTTAAACTGTTCGTATAAATGCATAAGTAGGTACCTTATAGAAAATGTGTATAAAAAAATGTTTCTTTAAAAAATAAATCAAATATAATTCGATGCCTTCAATGGGACAAAATGTTTATTCATAACACAAAAATAAACGAACTATCCTGATGTACTATCGAATACTATGCCTACTTCGTATACCGTCGAAGTCATATTTAAAAATAATACAAAAACCACGCAGAGAAGAGCATACTTAACCTTTAATTTAATTATCGTGGAAATGAATTATGATATGTCCGCCAATAAGTTAAACTTGAATGGCCGAGCGGGGAGCACACCAGCCACCAGCAACCAGCAACCAGCACACCCACGACTATCACATACTTGGGTGACTATTCATATTTTACCAACATGACTAATATTATTTTCTCCGACTCCGTAATGGTCCATCGATGAGGATGGAGTTGATGATCGCATCTTGGAAACAGGGCTGCGGAACGAAAAAGCTACATTTATGTAACTCAAACTCCTCAATTTATTTACGGCTACTTTATTTATTTTACCAAAAAGCTGTGGATTTCAACGCCAGTTTTTTTTTACGTGCAAAAACTAAGACCTTAAATAATTAAGTTTGAAGTTCTAATATCAAAATTATTTATCCTTTCTTCTCCGAGTTTCATTTTTAGGTTTTATATTATTTTATATTAAAAAATATAATATTTAAAAATTATATTTTTTACGAACTGAATAATCTGGACCACAAATTGACTTTGCTAAATGTTTAACCGTTTCGTCTGTAGGATATGGACAGTGCCGGCCCGAGTCAAGTTTTAGGTTGGAGCGAGATCCAATTTACCCCTATATACATGGAATAACAAAACTCGTAATACAACCCAAAAACTGGTGAATCTACATCGTATTTGAAGACGATTATGTGATATGACTATTTAATCTGAGCTTGAAAAAAAAAAAATATTTTCTTCTCATAAAATCTTTAATTATTACCGCACGTCAAGTAAAATTGCAGAATTTTGTTGATTGATTCGGCATTCACTTTGTAACACTTCATAATGAATTATGATTAAATAAAACAAATTCTATTTTTATAGAATAAACCAATTAATAGTAACACATAACATTGTTTTATTTAATCATAAAATTGCAGAAATTCATGTTAAAATGTTGTTATTTATTTTGTTTTATTTATGGATAGTATTCGTTTGACTAAATACTTAATATTTTATGGCAATTTGCAATAAAAATATCGATAAGCAAAAATAGTATTTTTTTCATTTATTTTTATTTACCACTTAGGCGCCCGCGCCCGGCGCCCTCTAGGACTTGGCGCCTGGAGCGACCGCTCCGTTCGCCCTATGGTAGGGCTGGCCCTGGATATGGAGTAGTGGCTAATCGTAGTAACTAACTGTTAGAATCTAATTAGGGAACTTACTCACTGAGTAGCGCTGTTCGCCGGTGGTGAAATAGACATTTGGTTTTTCTAAATAAATCTCAATCAAGACCTTACTCAGAGTGATGAAATAAGTCCTAATAATTTTTTTTTTTAAGAAGCATGGAGTTGGAAAAATAAAGATGAAAGTAAATTGAATGCAGTTGAAATGCGATCTCTCAGGCGAATGTGTGGTAAAACTATGTATGATAGGTGCTCTAATGTTGAAATTAGAGCAGAATGCAAGGCTGAGATAAGCATTATCGATAAAATTAAGAAAGGTCTTTTACGTTGGTTCGGTCATGTAGAGCGAATGGATGATGAAAGAACGGCTAAAAAAAAATATATGATGCGACTGTGCCTGGATGTAGAAGTCGTGGAAGGCCGAGAAAGACATGGCATGATCAAGTAAAACAAGTGCTTGAAAGTGGGCATGTAAGAAGTCGGAATAATCGGCGTGCGTGCATGAGAAGATGTATGAATGTGGAGGAAGCAAGAGAAGTGTGCCAGGACAGAGTGGTGTAGCGTTCTATCCTCTCTGCCTACCACTTCGGGGAAATGGCGTGATGGTTAGTTAGTTAGTTCGTTAGTTAGTTAGTTAGTTAAAAAAGTGAAGTCAGTTCATGCCAATCATCGACGACTACAAAACTTCGAAACTTCTACCAACTCTGACTCTTCAACTCTAACATCGACTCTGACTTGGCTCAGCAGCCCTGATTGGAAATATGTAGGTATATATTATAATATGGAAGGAGTCACTAAACAAGAGGACGCAATTATCTCTATGCAGATGTGATGCCGACTTGTTAATAAGAAGCATATGTCCAATATGGAGAAATAATATTCATTAAAAGCTTTTAAGTTTTTTCGTGACAGATTTTGACTGCTTTAGGCCGTTGATGGTTTGTGTCATAAATGTGTCTGATTGGTAATTAATTTAAAAGATTGTACAAATAATGAGCTTTGTTATACGGAAACGCTTCGAAATATGTGAAATAAGAAGATTCAAATAACTTATTGACAAAATTACCAACAAAAACAATTTTAGTTTATTTAAGATTTTTTACCAAAATGACGTAAATTTTTAAAAGAATGTGGAAAACTTATATAGTAATATTTTCATAATCAAAGTTTATAAAATCATATACATATTATACCAGAAACCCACTGTGACGTAGTGACGCTGTTCTCACACTCGATTTTTCGTTTAGGTTTTACAAATAAAAGGGATTTTTCTCACTGCAGGGTGATTTGTGATATTGTCGCCCCTGTTATCAGGCCTCTTAGCATGTTAATGATATTTACAACAAAGCCTTTTAAAATTATTATTATACTAGTATATAACAAAACTCGTAGTAGGTAGGTACAACCCGAAAACTGGTGAGTCTACAGTCTAGATCATATTTGGAGTCGAATGTGTAAAATGACTTGAATCTGAGCTTAATAAAAAAAGAATTTTCTTCTCATAAGTACCTACCATAGATTAAGTAAAATTGCACAAATTCTTACTAAAATGCGTTTTTTTCACTTCGTTTTCTTTATGGATACTATTAATTTGCCTAAATAGATGATCTTGGATATCAATTTTAAAAAATTAACTTCTTACTCAATTTTCAAACAAAAAAAAAATTCTGCAAAATTGACTGCAAATATGATGTAGAATCACTGGTTTTCCGCTTGTACATCGAGTTTTGTTACTGCTTGCTGCTTTCCCTTATCCGCACCCAATGGTGCATAGGGCACTGCATTGGTACACCAAGTGCAGTGTATCTTGATAATTTTATTACATGAAGGCAAGATGATCAGTCTTACGCTTCAGTACCAGTCCAAGGTATCACACATGAAATATTTATAACATGAGTTTTGTTACATGGTGTATATAATATGGTTTCACTTTTTGTAAAAAATATTTCTTTATTATATACATATAAAAACTGTTTCAAAAAGAAATTTAAAAATAAGTCAATAAAATTAGAAAACTAATTTCATTATTTTCCTTAGTAAATTTCTGTAGCACGTGTTTGGGGGGAAGAAATTATGTTTCAAGTATTTATATACCAAATATATAATACAAAATAGACAACTAACAAGTACACATAAGAATATTACCCATATGTAGGAACTCCTTAAATTAAAATCAAACGAATATATTTATTACATCAATTTATTACTTCTTTAAATGCACGGACATGAAACGTACGGCAACACAAAAATCCCATTAGTTGTTTTTTGTACTCTAATTGATTAAAGTTTAAATTTGCTTATCTATAATATATTCCTCAACTGGCAGGCAGTTAATAAACTCGCCGATTTATAAATTGTACATCAAATTTATTCAAACGCAACGCTTAGAAAATCGATTTTGATTCGATTTCGATTTTATTCCATGTTAAGGCTTAATGCAGGTAATTATTTCTAAACGTTACCCATGAATTTAATCAGTAAAATATAACTGTTTATGTATAACGAATTTTGGTTTCAAGCCAACTAGTGATTTGCATTTTTAAAATACCTACTAATTATTTTGGAGAGCTTTCATAAAAAAAAAACACCCTAATAAAATAAATATAATCTTTTTTGTCTGGGATTAAGTTCAAATGGGCTTGAGATTACCTAAATTAAATACACTTCACATCTTTTGATAAAGTTATACAAAATCTGAGTGTTAAAACAGTTTTTACTTCAAAAGTGACCAACACACACTGCGAGTTGTCTTTATTACAAAAGCCAAAGTTCAGCATTTCGATGAGTGAACTATTAACCCTTGAATGCTCAACGTTGGTCGTTATTTCCGCTGCACACCACTACACGAGTAGTAATACGTCACACAGCACACTAGTGCAGTAACTAGTACAGTAGCCGGCTGGATCCAATTATAACAGAAAGGACGCGTTCCTCACATCAAACCATAACACTAATTAACTGCATCTTTATTGTACTAGTTATGGGCACTAGGCCCAAGGCAACTAGCATGCAGTAAAAAAAATTAAAATAAAACTTTCCTAGATTACTTTTCTATAATATAAAAGATGAATAATGCAAAAGACACTGTGCATTATTCATATTTTATTTCATCTTTATTTCATCTTTTTATTCAGCTTATTTCCTAATTACTAGATAGTAGTCGATATTTTTGGTTATGTGGAGCGAATGAGTGATGAAAGAACGGGTAAAAGAAGGTAAAATGCAAGTGTGCCTGGATGTAGGAGCCTAAGAATGCCGAGAACGATAGTTATGGCATGATCAAGTACAAGTACTTGAAAGTGGGCATGTGAAAAGTCGGAATAATTGGCGCGTGTGCACGAGAAGATGTATGAATGTAGAGAGGAAGCGAGGGAAGTGCGCCAGGACAGAGTGGTATGGTGTTCTATTCTCTCTGCCTACCCTTTCGGTGAAATGACGTGATGGTTAGATAATTAGTTATCCAAAAAGTTTTGATGAACTATTTAAAACTAATTTCGTCTTCTATTAGGCAAAATATTAATGAAGCTCTAAATGTTGTAAAACAAACTCGTGTAACTGAGGTGGATTCTCAGTATGCGGAACATGGAATAATTCCGCTTATTAGGGGCCCAAAGCGTGTGTTTTGTGTTATCGAAAACAGATATTGATTGGTTTACTCACGTGGTCGTGTGTGTATGTGTAGTTAGGGTTACCAAAATTTAGGAATTTTTGGCTCCGAAATGACAGGGACAATAATAAACTTGTATTATTTTATTTGTAACTAAACAAGATAAATAATGTATCGTTTTCGTATTTATCTTAAGCGCACTTTACATGGGACAGAAAACTATACAGTTTCTTGTAAACTGTGAAAACTGTACACAAACTGGATGGAATATTGAATGGAGCGGCCGGCGCGACATTTGGCTGACCTGACAGTTAATTTTTCTTTGTGTAAAAGTATTACTACTACTACTACTTTTACTTTCCTTGCATCAGTACACCAAGTTCAGTGTATCTCAATTGTTTTATTACATGAAGGTAAGATGATCAGTCCTACGCTTCAGTACCAACCCAAGGTATCACACATGTAATAACTTACGATCGTGCTTAAAAATATACATAAATATTCAGCTTGCACTTTTACAGACGAAGAGTTTTCTGAACAAGCAACTGTACAATTTTCTATCCCAAGTAAAGTGGGCTTTAGTTTTTATTTTCTTAGTAAAGCTACAATAAAACTTATTCAGATAGCTAACTTATTTGTAAATCAATGCGATTTCCTTTTTGACCGCACTGCACTTACCAATGTATTATTAATTATTGCTTTGAAAAATACACCTGTTTTCATACTTTCATTTTATTAAGTTATGTTCTTAGGAGACACAAAATATGTTTTGTATTAAATATATAGTAAAAAATATGATTAAAAATGTAAAATAATACGGTATAGTTACATCTTCTTATCGAAAATATCAAGGTCAAGCCAGGATGAAATGCCGGGATTTCTATTTTGTTAGCTAACATTTCGTAATGTACCTATTTATATACATATTTGATTTTAAAGAAAAACTAGTCATCCCTTAATATCTCAAATGATTTAATATTTATTAATGATTATTCAGTCAACCAACATTCCTCTGATGACTGTCTTACATTACAAACCCGTGTGTTGAGTTTTATGAAATGCATTGTCATTTTGCCCGGAGTGTAAGAATATCAAAATAAAACCTTTTATTAAATTATAGGAATAATCCTTAAAATGTTTTTTTTCGGTGGGATTCGGTTGTACGTATGGTGACCCTAGGTGTAGTACACCCTGATATATGGATTAATTACGGAGATCGGAAGCGATGCGAGGTTGTTATTGAAACAAGAAAGCTCGTTATTAACAAGAATGAGGGCTTAATAAACTGGCAGGAAGAACAGTGGATAATCAGCGATATTGAAATTATTGGTCATTAGCGTTTGATGCTTGCCAGAAAGAATATGAAGACGGTACAATTACATAAGGATTATTACATAATATTTATATCTTAAGGCTATATTAAACCCCCCATAGCCTTTCTGCAATGCGTTTACACGACCTTTTAAAGGAAAAAGAGAAAAATTATATTAATGTTAAAATCGGATTTATTTAATAATATCAATAACATTGGCCTATGAATTTAGTACGTTCATATGTACGTGCGTACAGATCTAAATTTATATATAGTTATATTAAGACTGATCATCTTTACAATCATGTAATGAAGTTATCAAGATACACTGCACTTGGTGTACCGATGCAGTGCCCTATGCACCATTGGGAATACATAAGGGAAAGTAGTAGTAGTAGTATATTTTTTACATCATATTTCAATGTTATCGCTCTTCCACCGCTTTCAATTTCTAACATCTCTGCATACTTTTTATGCAATGTTTAAAAAAATATCAGTGTGGAAATACACATATTATGTAATTACATTTTTTTATCATATTTCATAAAAATGTTGATAATTGGCACGTTTAAATAGAGTTAATAAAAGTTGAATTGCGATCGCCACTCGTCGTAATAAAGCCGATATATTGTGACGAAGTTAACGTGACAGTAAACAGTATTTAGAATAACATTAAAGGTAAATTATTGCTTAATACCGAAACACTCTAAACAAGTGACAATATCCGTATCATTGGTTATCAATCAGTCAGATAATGGAGTATCATTAATTGATATGATTAGTAGAGTGAAATCCAACAGGTAACTAAAGCGTCTAATCACCATAACACATAATTAATTAAAAATAGAAATTGACTTACTGGATTGGTGACTTTATTACTGGATACTATGATAATAATGAAAACATTACAACGTGAAAGGGTATTGAATATGCAAACCAGTATTGCTTGGTAAAGTAAAACTTTATGGCTTTGCGTTCGGATGACTATTTTGTGCAATGAAAAAAAATACTAACTGGCGCGATGGGCCTGGTAAGATAAATGAATTAAAATACCCCTTGTCTTTTGACTAACTGACTAGCCTACCATCACGCCATTTCCCCGAAGGGGTAGGCAGAAAGGATAGAAACTAC
Organism: Micrasema minimum; assembly: GCA_022494985.1. Lineage (NCBI taxonomy): Eukaryota > Metazoa > Arthropoda > Insecta > Trichoptera > Brachycentridae > Micrasema > Micrasema minimum. Next base: position 64,675 of record JAGVSP010000839.1, read on the forward strand.
TTAACATACTTTCGTCCTTCTTTTTCCAACTCCATACTTCGCTTCCATACATAACGGACTTTTAAAATAAAAATAAAATAGATTGAATATATCTAACAAAAGAGAAATAAAAATATTTGGTACACTTCCATTTTTATTTATTTGACCAGTTAGCGCTTTCGCTCTGTAACGGGCATCTTCAGACTGGGTCTGTCCAGTATAATTTAAACCTTATAAATATTCTTCTACTTCTTGTGGACAATACTGGATCCCTCCAGGAGACCTTGTCGCCGGCCAACACTCTCACATATTGAGACGTGTTCCTTCGTCAGTATTTTTTAGTTCCTTTTTAAAATCATTCTTCAGTAATTTTTATGCAATAATAATAAAAATTAATACATTTTATAACTGTATAATTTAGTATTATAGGGTAATACGGTAGACTTTAGATATTAGCTGCTTCGTGTTCTAGTCTAGTGGTTAGAATATATCCAAGTTTGCAGTGTTGTGTTCGGAGAGAATCAAATCCCCTCATTCCCTCGGGACGTCTAAAAGTAAAGTGTTCTTCCTCTAACACTGTTCTATCCTTCAACTAGGCAGTTAACATATTAAGAAAATAAATTTATAATATGTAATTGTATTTATGAGAATTGTTTAATTCGATTCAAAAGCAATGAATATGTAGCTTCAATTACATTATGATAAGACATTATGCATTTTTCCCGCGAATGCTTTGGACTAGCGCTGAACCGTTCGACTATTCGTATTGCCTTCATGTCGCAAATGATCAGGATTAACTGCACTTGGTATTTCAAAGCAGTGCCCTATGCACCACTGGGTCCGGATAGGGATAGTAGTAGTATTGGTATATATCTTATTCAAAAGAAGTGGACTTGTTTAAAAAATACATACAAATATCTAAAAATTATTAAAAATACAAAGTTTAACGATTTTACAACATAACTACCTATCTACTACTTACGTCTATAATTATATTTTTTACAACCGGGCAGTGATTCCAGTATCTCGTATTCAAGAAGTCACCCACTGGACCGCAAGCTGGGTATGTTATAAAACAGGAATGTGTTATTTATATTACTTACATAAAATAAATTAAATTTAACACAATCTTTTATTATTGGTGAATCGATGCTAGCATAAATCTCGAATTATTAAAGTTACCTGCAGGGCTCAAGAACCAAGTAAATCATATTAGACAAGTCAATAAATTACTTAATGCGTCATGAGTCATGAATAATAATAAGTGTAATAATTATTTGTATTAAAAACACAAAGAGTTATATTTTTTAAATTTTATTTATTTACAACAACTTTTTACTACTACTATTTTCCCTTATCTGCACCCGATGGTGCATAGGGCACTGCATTGGTACACTAAATACAGAGTATTTCGATGATTTTATTACGCTTCAGATAACTTAGGAGTCCAGCTATCAAATGCATTTATGTAGAGCACTTTACATAGACTTAGACTTTTGATCGTCCAACAATCTACAATACCACTACTGCATTTCCTTATTCACACCTAATGGTGCATATGGCACAGGACTGGAACATCAAGTGTAGTGTTTGTTGTTCATTTTATTATAATATAAAGGTAAGATGACCAGTCTTACGCTGTGTCTATCCAGTGACATATTGCATATTAGGGGAAGAAATGATAGACAAACGAATAGCTAAATGATTTTACACGAATTTACATGACTAGTCTGTTGTGAATGGGCGTAATCAAGGTTAGTAAGGGGAGGTAAAGATATTAAGGACCTATAAAATTAAAATAAACATTATAATGACAAAAACATAATGTAAATTAATGAGTAAAATACAGATAATTTTAAAAGTTGCAGCTTTTGAAAACTTGTTAGCTAAATGCCTTCTTACAAGAATATTAAATACGCATGTTGTATTTAAATTATTTCATAGTGATACCTTGGACTGGCGCTGAAGCGTAAGACTGATCATCTTGCCTTCATATAACAAACTATCAAGATTCGGTGTACTAATGCAGTGCCCTATGCACCACTGGGTGCGGTTAAGGGAGAGTAGTTTTAGTAGTAGTAGTAATAGTATTTGTATTTAAAAATATATATTTTATGGAAATAATTATTGTGCTATTTTCCCCAAGGGCATTACCCTAAATGAAGGCATGAAATTATTTATTGTTTACATAATATATTATCTGTTATAATGTAAAATCGTTCGATGCGCGACGATTGAATTCCTCGGTTTGCGAAATCTCCAACTGTGCGACCGATGTGGTATAAACGATTAACCAGGAGATGGGATCACACGACTTTCTTGTTTTATTATTGAAACTCAAAATGTAGAAAGTCTAGTCACTAAGGCTACTAACAATTGAAGCTGCTTAAATGCTGTAATTCATACGATTTTACAGTGTCTCTTCGATGTTATATAGAAATTAAATATATTTATGATTTTACAAAACAGTAGTTAATTGTCTTAATCTTCCTAGGACTAGGACATGACAAGGAACTGAAGAAAATAGACTTTCTATATAAAATAAACATCATTATAAAACTTTCATATGACATTTTTTTAAGTACCCTGATGTTTTCTGTCATAAGTCATAATCAATAATTAGATCTTCATTTAAAAAAATCCAAAATACATATAGCTAATATCGCTAATCTAATCTGGAACCGAATAATACGTTCTAGGCATTGATTTATAATAAATCAATGGTTCTAGGTTTTAAATTTTTATTTGAATTAGAAATTTATCTCGTTTAATAATCTACAAATTTCATCCATAGGACTGACTTTAAGGGACTATTCCATATTCCGAATTTTTCAGACAATAATCTCCAAAAGCGTTAAAAGAAAAGCTAAAGAACTTTCTTTATAACAAAGTATGCGGAAAGTACGAAATTGATTTAACAAATTCGTGCTATAAAATATTTAGCCTTGGCAACCCAGACGGGCCGTGAATGCGGGCAGGGCAGGGGATCGATATCTGCGGCGGGCCGCGTGCAGCGAATCCGGCAATAAATTAATCCGGCCCAAACGCCGACCGGGGATTGTGCGGCCGCCGCTTGGTCTCCCCTGGAAAGGCCCGCGGGAACATGGCGGGATACGAAATGGCGGGAAAAGCCGAAAAAATAAACACAAATTTAATTTACTTGTCACACAGGCCTAATCGACCATCATGAGGTCGGTTAAGCAATGAATTTGTAAATAAGCTTTCATACAATGTTACTGCACTTTAATTTAGTCACTTTCGGTTACGTGTTGGGAAATATAGTCTATTTAATTCACACGAATTATTAAAATGACTTTTTTTTACTCATTCTTTTGCTATCGCGTACTGGTTTCAAAATAAACGGAATCTATACCTTGATATATAAACATGGATTAGTTAATTATTAATAATAGTATGAATTTACTTAAAAAACAATGTAATTTTATTAGGTAATTCATAAAAACACGTTACTAAAACTTAAATGCTTGTAAAAATAATTTGATACTTCAATATTGTTAAAATGTATTTTTAACTTAATAATATCTTGACTGTAATGAGCTTAGTACGTAAAAGGTTTTAAAAAATCAATGATGATAGTAATTGATTAAAAGGAATGGAATCAACGAATTGGTTTTAATTCTATGAAAGGACAGTATTAACATTTAAGGTACGATTTAAAAAAAATATGAACAACTTATAAAAATGTTTACCGCGGACCACCCGTAGAATTCGATTTTTAAACATTTTAAAAATCGCGAAAAGAAAAATGGCGTTCTTCCTGTCAGGGAAGAATGGACATCCTATCGTCCATGGCCATAAATAACCATCATGTAGATTGTAGGCTATTGTGCCGTGATCGGCATTTGACGCTGCTGAAGCGTGGATGATGCACCCCGACACCGACTGTCCCATTGCAAACATCCCCAAAATGGTCACTCTGTTCTAGGCCATGGGCACTTAGTCAAAGCTTCCAGAATTTTAACAATAAACGGCTCTAGTAATAAACCTAGTGAAGGAGTTTATGGACTTTCAAGCCAGGTGAGATTTTTTAAACATACTGGTAGCTTATATTTTCTTAGGTGCGTATTTGTTTATTTAGAATGATTTCGTGACAGACCAACAAACTGTTCTAAGAAACCTGACACGAGATATCAAAACAATGGGATCCAATTATTAAGGACTTATCTATGTATTTAATCATAATTGAATAGTTTTTCGCTAACTGTGTTTTTGTTCCACGTGTCAGAGACAAGCATAATCTGATTTATACTAAGATCATATTTAAAATATATCAGAAGATATTGTAAGCATGATTTTTCATTCTTCTTGTTTCTACACAAATTATTCGTATTTTTTTATTTTTAAACAACTATTAATTTTAACTAACAATTCGGATAATATATTAGTATGTCAAAAGTTATAAAGAATTAATGTGGTTATTCGGATATTATTTTTACTAAACAGTGTGTCAAAAGTTATAAAGCATTAATATGGTTCCCTGTTTATAAATTTTTAAAACCCCGCAAAAATCAACCTGGTTGGTTCTACAATTCTACACTGAAAAAACCTGTAAAAACTTCGTATTTTCACAGATTCTTAATACTTGTAGGCGATATTAATATTGTTTTTAGTATTAAAAAAAAAAATGTTTTTCAGGAAAACAATAAAATGCATTATTTACATTTTTGCATTTTAAAAAAAAATTAACTCATTTTTATGTATAATTTATACCATCTAGTAATCTTATGATGAGAATATTTTTTTTTACCTATGTTTACACTACTTTTGAACCCTTTAATTGGTTTCTTCTGTTTTTTTTTAATGTTTACTATAATGATTTGTAATTGATGGTTAAAAAATATTTCTAAAATAAAAATAATAAAAAGTAATCTGTTTTGCAGAAGATCATGTTGCCCTTGGTTAAGCGGGAGGAGCCAATATCGGCCAACATGGCCCCGCAGCACGAGCACTTGAGAAGCGATCCGATCTTGTAAATACAATTTGGTGATCAGAAATCATGTCTTACCTTGTGTAATCTGTTTTGCAGAGGATCATGTTGCCCTTGGTGAAGCAGGAGGAGCCAATATCGGCCAACATGGCCCCGCAGCACGAGCACTTGAGGCAGCCGTTGTGCCAGTAGCGGTCCAGGGCGTGCAGCAGGAACCTCTCCACGATCTTGCCCCCGCAGCCGGCGCACTGCTTGGTGCCTGGCCCGTTGTTGTTGTTGTTGTTGTACTGCTGCATGTCCGGGTTGTGGTGGTGGTGGCCGTTGTTCATGCCGTGGTGGTGGTGCGGGTGGTGGTGGTGATGCGGGTAGCCGCCGCTGTCGGGGCTCGGAGGGTGCGGGGAGCTGAGCTCCGTGTACGGGTGGTAGTGGGGGTTCATGGCAGCTAGCGCTCCGGCTGCCAGCTTGAGGCCTGGAGCGGCGAGGACGCCTCACGCACAGCCGATGAGAACACACGCCACCTCTGGAAAATAAAAAAAACACACTCATTTGTAACGTAACAAATAATATCAGTTGACAGTTAAATATAAATCATACATATAAATTTAAGGATTTTATGTTATGTCTAACAAAAGTATAAGTACTAATAAATACAGGACTATATGATTAATTTATGTTATTGGGAAGACCCATTGTAAAAAATGTGTCCCACCATAAAAGGCACATCCGAAGTGAGATGAAACTTGACCAAATTCATATATTGATCAAATTCATTTCCTTCATATATAAATATTTCATCCGATTTCCTGAGAAATCTGTCTTGCAGACTTTTTCTGCCGTATTTTTTACAGACTAAACTTTTTTCTAGTTCTTAAAATTAATTTGCTTAAAAATCTTGCAAGATTACTTTAAAATTATTTTATGTATTTTAATTTCTACGCACGATATTTTTGCTTATATATCCTTTTCTGGTTAGGTATATTGTACTGTGTAACTTTGTTTAAATTTAAAAGCCATTTGGGTGTTAAAACTAAATAAAATAAAAGAACATATTTTAAATCTTTATTTCGTCAAAACAAGAATCTGACGTTAAAAGTGCAGAAATACAAAAACACTTACACTAGACCAAGAAAGGCCATGATATTGGCAATGCAGAGAATTTTGCTAACATCGCACATGCCAATTATTGTGCTATATTTTTATGTATTATTTATTTTAGGTTCTTCACGGCAAATAAGAAACGTCGCAGGAATACTGGCGGTGTATGATCAAGGATGGGGACGAAAGAAGACAAAAAAAGACAGGTTGACTGGAATGAAGATAGCTGAGGAAGAGAAAGATAATATTTGCATACATATACATATAATGCTAATTCAGACACAAAATTGATACTTTTCTAGCATCAGCATCATATCATCTAACCAATTAAGGATCCTAGCCATTTCTAAAAGGCCTCGCTCGTTTAGATGGTAATATTCAGGCGCATTAAGTCATCTTCGGTCGACAATTTATATAGAAAACCAATGACACCATTAATTTCTTCCAAGATTATCGTCTCCCTCGTGTAAAAACTCACCAAGTGACAAAACTTTCTCAAAACATTATGAGATACGGGCGTTTTAAAGTTTTTAAAATTAATTTTTACTCTGATCAATTTAATTATTATTAAACTACGAATATTAAAGATAACGGTTTTTACTTGTCTATTGCTCATATTTAGGTTTGTGAATTCAAACTTTTTAAAAAATAAAATGCTCCGCAATTCAAAAAAATTACGAAATGCTTCCACTTCAAGAAAATTACGAAATACAGATTTTTTTCATTTCTATCTATTGTTTGAAATTACAAGTTTCTTGGTGTAAATAACTTGATTTTGACAAAAACTGGTATTGGTGAGTCATGAATATTTTGTAGTTTACAAACAAAATATATTATGTGTTAAATAACTGCATAGTTGATACGTTTTAACTATGAAGTTGCGTCTACACAATTACCCATATGAGGCCTAATTCCGTATTCCCATAAAGAGTACCGTCTAAGTCTAATCCAGTCTAAACAATATACGTAGTCTCGTTACAAGAGGACCAGAACATCGAGCGGTGGTGAGAGGGTGGTGTCGGGGGGAGAAAGAGGGAGAGGGGTGCAGCACCCCGACCCCCTCCAATTACTGAGCGGGTGCCGAACAAGCCGAATTAATCTGCAGCCCTTCAGCCAATGAAGTGGGACTGTCTCCATAAAACTTAATTAAACGTCTTAAAACAAGTATTCATTAAAGAATAATCTACCTTATTTACGGGTAAATAACTGTATCGCACGGTTATAAAGTGACGTATGTTGCGTATGAAATTATTCGCTAAAATAAATTTATTTATTTTTCAATCCGATATGTATTAACGATGTTCACAGTTATAAAATTAGGTTAATAAGGATCGTAGATTTTCACGTCCGTCCAGCAGGTTATCTATATTTTTCTTGGTAACTATATTCTGTACTCAGGCTTTTTGTTGCCAAAGTATCGAAACCCATTGCAGTGTCATTAAACGTGTGAAGTCTTCGCCTAAAGGTATGAATTCCAGAGAAATCTATTCATATTCCTATATGGAGCATATGGATTTCACAAACTGCCTCCAAGTCTATATTATATGGCCCTGTGCTGTGGACACATTGGATTTTGTACCATAGATCACTCGCCATCTCGAAGTATCACATACGACTTTCAGTCCACATAGGGCCCCCGGACTAAATTCTCATTTTTATCGAGAAAAAGTACACAAATCTACTATTTTTTCAGGTACATTAGGTATTGCTAATCTATAGTTTTGAATATGTTTTATTTTATTTTTTGCGTAATATTCATTACCTACCTACGCTACGTTCAAAACCTTTTGTCGCCTCGTGGCATGCGCGTTTGGCTGACATGCGTCACGGGTTCGATTTCCGATGGGGGTCAATATGAAATGTTTGTTTGAATGTGATTTTCACATAAAAATAGTTCATATGTTAAACCTTGGACTGGCGCTGAAGCGTAAGATTGATCGTCTTGCCTTCTTGTAACAAATGATCATGCTTCAAGGCACTTGTTGTACACATGCAGTGACCTATGCACCATTTGATGCGGAAAAGGGAGAGTAGTAGTAATACCTACCTACGTTTAAAACCTTTGTAGGTAACTTACGCCTTATACGAATCAAAATAAGTACAAAAAATATTTAGCACGCGTCTTTTAGATGCTAATAACGCCCGAGGTCGGGTCTTTTGAAGATCTTCTCATTAATGCGTTATTGTAAGGCTCGTTCTGCAGTCCGATAGAGAAATAACCAATAACAAGCGTTATTATACTCCAGTCCCACCAGAATACGACATTTAAACTGTTGAATTGAATCATTAAGAACCATTTTGACAATGCTGCATAATGAGACAATAACAAAATGGCGGAAAATTTTATTAATCACATAATTTATACAAACTATTGATACAAAAAATAACTTTTCGCCGTGTTATTGAAATTTAAAATGGTAATAATATATTTAGCATGTCTAAACAGTGGGAGATTGGGAAGTTTTGTGGCGTTTTTACACAAAAATTTTAAACATCAACCGTGAATGGGTATTATCATAAATAATATAAATATATATGCATTGGTATAACTACTCGTAGTAAAAGAATAAATTCAAGCCCAGCAGATATTTAAAAAAATCTTGACAATACATAGTTTCCTTGAACATACTGAATTTGTTTGTTAATTTACTACTACTAATACTTTCCCTCATCCGCACCCAATGGTGCAAAGAGCACTGCATTGGTACACCAAGTGCAGTGTATCTTGATAATTTTATTACATGAAGGTAGGATGATCACTCTTAAATACAATATCTTTGTTAATTTATTTTACTTTATTTATTTAGAAATTTAGTCCGCCTGATGATGCAGTGGATAGAAACTTTGACCATAAATGAGGTCGCGGGTTCAATTCCCGATGGAAGTCAATGTGTAATATTAACTTGAATGTGATTTTTCACATAAAAATATTTTATATGCGATACCTAGAACTGGGACTTACTGGGGTAAGACTGGTCATCTTATCTTCATGTAACAAATTATCAAGATTCACGGCAATTGGTATACCAATGCAGTGCCCAATGCACCATTGGATGTGGATAAGGGAAATTGGTAGCAGTAGTGGTATTTAGAAAATATTAAAAATCAAATCAATTCGTAAATTTACCTAGATATATAATTTATGTAGGCAATGAATTAATAGACCATTTAAGATTTCGTATTTGGTAAATCAACTGAGTGCTTTTCGATTTGCTCTTTATTTGTGGCTGTTTTTAATGGTTTTTTATCTTATCATAAATAAATTACATATACCTACTTATTGTTTTTTGATAAGTTTTTTTAATAAACATGTCACCGTAGCATTTTTTCCTCTTTTTTGGGTGCATAATGTGTTCATTTTTGGTATATTACCTACCTATACTAGAATAGAAGTCATAATTTAGCAATTCAACACAAATATTACGTTGTTTTACCATACAAGATAAATACATAAAAATATACCTAGATAAAACGTATAAATGTATCTATATCTAAAGCTTCTGTGGTTTTTCAGCTATTGTTTTCACAGTAACAATAGTTTAAAACGCCATAATAATCAGTAGCGGAACGCATTCCAAATACTAACTAAACGCTTAAACAAAGATTAATACCACACACCACAAATGGGATATGAATATATTTATATGGTGTAAATATTATTTAACGTGGGAAAATACGTTGGTATGTAATGGGTAAAAATATCCATAAAATTTGAATGAATTTAACATCTATGTTGCAAAAAAAAAAATCGCAGAATCTAAATATATTAAAAATAGTAATTATATTATAGTTTCATATTATGTAAAAATGGAGCCTTTTTTGTTTTTAACATTACCTACTACATTTTTTAAATGATAGGTAAATATTGTTGATTGAGTTGGTATTATTTTATGGAACTCCACATCATAATATTGAAGCCAAACTGGATTTTTGGTTCTATATTTTATCTTTCACCTATGTTTAGTGATTTCTCCATGTTTTTACACTCCATACTATGGCAATTGTTTCGCATTTTTAGGGCATTATTAAACTGTCTTTGATGACACCCTAACAAGGCGAAACAATTATCACAATATGGAGTGTAAAAATAAAATTAAAAAAATTTTAAAAATTGTTTGATTGCAATAATGACAAATATGGTATCTACAAATATGTATTTGATCACTGAAGAAACTGTACGTTAAAACTTCACACAATATTTTTATTGATGATATAATGAAATGAAACCTACTCTGTTATTTGATGAAAAAAATAATGAGCCAACATCAAAAAGGGAGACGGTTTTCTATGTCCACTAAATTATCCACAAAAGGTTCAATATTAAGAGACAACCTTCCCATTTTTTGATTAATATAAAATTCGAATCGGATCTGAAAATTGAGGCCGTAAACCGACCATTATTTATGACCCTCGTTCTTGACGTTATGATTTCCAATATTAAAAGAATGGGTATAAAACAAGAGAGGAAAGGAGAGAGAGACTGGTGATGATTTGCTGAATAAATAACTGTTATTATCACCGATTCAGTCATTCTAACCTCACATTACATCTCCAGAGCCGGCCCATTGGTGCGAGGATAAATACAATTCAGGGGTGATCAAGCGTGGGTTTAATACACAACTTATAAATTTAAAAATATGGTAATATCTTGTGTATCGAAGTCATCACGCGCACATTTAGCCCACACCAATTTTAATAGCAAGTGATCCATAATTAATGTATATTCGATGATCAGCTGATTTTATTGTCTTCTACAGTAATGTTTAAAAACGCCACGTTTAATAACATTACAAATTGACTCAACAATCAAAGAATGGAATGTTTTTGAGGAATCTGGAATTTAGTTAGTAAGTTGTTGAAAAATCAGTGGAAAATGAGTCGGAACTCTTTCAAACTTCGAGGAGTCGGAGTCCATAAAAAGGGGCTGACTCTAACGAAACCATTAGAAAAAAATACTAGATTTTCAGACGAGTCAGCGAAGCTGGATTTGGCGTCAGAATCGGAAACTTTTTGACCGACTCCACAGTTTTATTACAAAATAATAATTTAATGCATTTAAAAATAAATAGGACGTTCAAGAACATCACGCGTAGATTTACCTACCTAATGTAATCGACCAAATGATTGACGTGAATGCATAATAATAAATGACAAACATTACCAAAAATAAATTAAATTATTATCTTAAGTTCAAAATGGTCACTTCTAAAAAAATTCAAATAGCGCAGGCAAATAAATTTGTGATCGTCCATTTCATTTTTACAATATCAAAATCGTCGTTGGAGGGCTTTGCGAGAATATTCTAAAAAACTTTTCTTGTCTTACATGAAACGATTTCACAGCACTAAGAATTAGAAAAAAATACCAAGAAATACTGGAAAGATGGAAGATATGATTTTATCGAGGTATTTAATTGGCTTCGTTGCTATTAAGCCAAGCTGTAATTAAATGAAGAAACTGTTAATGAGGGCAAGGCCCCTCGGGGGTATGGCCCCACCCAGGATCATGATCCAAGGCGACCTCTGGCCGATTGACCGGGGATCGCCCCAACAAACGCCCCAACGACGAAAGCCCCAGCGACCAGCGAACGTCCCAGGTATCTGCCGGGACCCAGAAACCGAGAAGAGGTTTATAATTATTAGGTATGACCATTCGTAGGCGTAAACCGTACAAAGAGCGAATGCATCACGAAGATTTTAATCTTTGTTTCTTTTGTGTCGGCCAGCAATTTCACCGGCCAGGTTGAAATATAAAATGGATGCAGTTATGCAGGAACCAGTCAAAGAGAAGTCCAAAAAGCTCTTTTGTAAGGAGTTAAGAATCAAACCTTTACAGCTCTAATGTTTATTACTTTTAAAAAACTATTTAAATCAATCCCATTGTAAAATGAGTAGCTAGAATAACGTAGTGTTCAATAATAATATTATGTACGTTTAAGAGTTTTTTAGCATTTTTGAAAGCTCTCAGTTTTTTTTTTTTATTTATTTAAAAAATCTTATAAAACATACATGTCTTATATAATCCCAGGAGTTATAAAAACTCATTTTTGGGACCGGTATTACATACCTTTTTTTTATTACATATTGCACAATCAAACACAAATAAGAAAGACGATACAAAATTAACACATTCAATCTTAATCCTATACATCATAAACTATCATTGAAAAACATATTTAAATACAAATCTTTAAGGGCTCTACTATGTATTGATTTTTTTTTTTTATTTCATGGGGTAGATTATTATATTGGGATCGAGAAATGTTCATAAGGGATTTTTTACCGAATTTTGTGGATCGAAATTTTGGAATGTGGAGGTTTTTTGAATAACGTGTATTGTGACCATGAAGCTCAGAGTTAAAATTGTGTTTCAAACGTGTATGTGCTGAATGATTCAATATGGTAAGTATGGTATTTGTGATTTCATGTAATGGTATTACTTTGAATGGGAGTATTTCTGTCTGGCGATATATTTCTTTTACATGTGTATCCCAGGGTATCCCTAAAATATTTCTCAGAGCCCTGTTCTGGAGAACTTGAATTTCGGAAACCTGTTTCTTGGTAGCAAAACCCCATATACATGACAAATATACAAGGTGAGAATGTATCATAGCGTAGTAAATAGAAAGCAAAATATTTTTTGGAAGTAAACCCCTGAGTCTGTACAAAACTCCAGTTACAGGGGCTATCTTTGCTTTGACATGATCAAATTGATAACTCCATGAGAGTTTTGAGTCTATGAATAGTCCTAGATATTTAGTTACGTTGGTCATTTCAATCCGAGTATTCCTTAGAGAAATATTGAGGGATATGTTTTTTTTTTGTTCCCAAAAAGCATGCATGAAGTTTTTTTTCACGTTGAGCTTAATTTGTTTATTCTTAACCAGTTTGCTAGATGAGAGATATCTCTTTGCATTTTATTTTCAAGTTCGTTTATCGTGCGACAATGATAGAATACTATAGTATCATCAGCATACAATTGTAGAACACCTTGTATGCCCCATGTAGTCACATCGTTTTATGTACACAAGAAAAAGTAGAGGACCGAGAATTGAGCCTTGACACACCACAGGTTATCTCCCCAAAATCACTGAAATCCTCACCAATATGGACCGAACAATATCTATTTGTAAGATAACTACGAAGTAGTTTTTAAGGGAGTACCAACAACGCCTAAATATTCTGTTTTGCAGTTAGCATATTCCTCGTGTTGTTAATGAAGCTAGATTGACCTCAACATACAATTTTGTATGGCGTGCTTGCTTTCTGCATAAAAATGTAATCCTTATAATTTTCGTAAAATAAAAACGAGCTTGATGTTTTTATAGGAATAATAAAAAAACTTTACTATAGGCATAATCCAATAGCAATATCATCTCTCTCTCTCTCGCTTTACAACACCCGGTGTAATATAGGGCACAGTATCGGCACATCAAATGCAGTTTATCTTGATCACTTTTTAATATGAAGGTAAGATGATCCATCTTACGTTTCATCGACAGGTATGTGTTGTATTATCCAGTCCTGATATTATCGCCACATTCATAAAATGTCTATGGGACAGGAGGGCGCCGTTGGGCCGGCCATGTCGCAAGGAATAAGGACATCCGACCACCTAAGATGCTCTTGATCTATAAGCCAATGGGTCGAAAGAGTATCGAGAGACCTTCAGGTGGTTGGAATGTGTGGAGATGAACACAGCATCCTTAGGCATTGGAAACTGGAAAGAAGTAGCCGGAGACAGACGCGAGGGAAGTTTCTTGGAGGCGGTCAGAAAACCCTCGATGGGTTGTAGTGCCGGAAATTGGATTGGATAACACAAATATTATATATACTGATACCTTGGATTGACATTGAAGCGCAGATTTTTATCCCAGTTTTGCTTTAATTGTGACATAGCTGCTTTCTGCATAACGAATCTAAAATATAACCATTCTGAATGCCGTGTTATTATTGTTATTTAGGACCACGCTCTCATTTCGCATAACCGCTTATTATGACTCCACGCAGCGTACAAACATTCGTTTTGTTTCCGATACAGACATTGATGTGTATAATTTATATGTTTAAATCACTCGTCTCGACTTTTTTGTCGGCTATAAAAAGGGTCGCATCGCCGACACACCGTTTAATTTCATGAGAAATAATGCTGGAAACACGCCATACGAGTGTTAGCGTGTTAAAAAACAAAAATATAGTAACAGAGATAGCGGATTACCACAAGTAAAATATTGTTCGTATGATGTAGTAAAAAAAATAAGAAAAAGTCCGAGTATTTCATTCGAGTTTTTGTTTTCGTTTAGAACCTAAATGCCTTTATATATTTGTTTGGGAGCTTAGCCAAAAGTACAATATCTCAACCAAATCAAAATCTGTCCGATTTCCAAGATTGTTTAGTCAGAATTAAATGTATCGAGAATTACATTCGTCATCTACAAGCAAGCGACATTATTTCACCGATTCAGAAAAATTTATTTCACGCTGTAAACAGATTACAAAGGCAAAGATCCCACCAAGAAAATGCAACAGTTGAGAGTTGAGAAGAATACAAGTTTAGTGAGACCGTAAATAGCGTCCGAGAAAAATGCCGGATGCGGAGGAAGGAGAGGAGAAAGGGAGAACGGAGAAGAGAGGAGAAGAGAAGAACAGAGAAGAGACGAGACACGAGGATACGAGTCACGCCGACCGAGGGTCAGGTATGGGCGGGGACTCTTAATTGTTCAACATATCGGCTCTCATTTTAATGAAGATTAATAAACCCGACATGCTAAGCGATGTTTAACCCGGCCTAAACGAGCGCCGATGCCGAAATGTTGATGTATATGGCCTTTACAACTTGCTGAAAATTGCACGCAAATATTTACACACTTAATGTGTTTTAGAACGTTATGTTTTAACAGTATTTACGCCTTAAATGGCGATTACTTCAGCAATTAATTTAATTTAATAAAAGTGATTTGAAAGGCATTTGTAATAACTAAAATCCAACAAAAAATCATATTATTCTACAAGCACAACAGGCTTAAAACCAGATTAAAACCTATTATTACTCTTTTAAATAGGGTAATTAGAGTGCATTTCGAAATGCCTGCAAGTAAAAATGAAGTAATCTTCGTTTGATATTGAGCTTATGAATTAAGCACAAAGTATAAGGGTGAAGGAGTAATATTAAGTAGCATTGTGGGAGAGGCATTATCTCTCTCAGTATAGCTCAAACCGGTTTGTAAGGCAAACAAACTCAGCCGGGCACAGAAAAAAATATCAATCAAACCAGTCGTCAAATAGACTTTATTGTGCAATCAACAATGACGATTAAGAAGGTTTAATTGTCGGATGATTACCGGTCGGGTTAACGAGATGGACGAAGAAAGGAATGCACAGAGGTAATGTACTTACAAGTTTTATTTTCTTTGATTACAGCCGCCATTGACACGATTGCGATTATGCTGAGATTCTCAGAACTTGTCTGTAGATAGCAGATAGCGATCCGAGAAACCTCTGCGACCTCCAGAAATATGGAGGTAATTGAGATTTCATAGATATATGGACACACGGAACGATGTAGACATGGACAATAAATAATAAATACCCGGTCGATAACGTTGGTAACATAGGATTATGTTCTTATGCATGGAGTATTGAATCTCTGTAACAAATCGGTGAATTAATATTGGATTGGATAATCAATAATCCTTACATAATACGATTCACCCCCATCACACGTTTTAGTAAAAAGTGTAATAAAATTATAATTACGTATGTTTATATATAAGTTTAAGCTTACTTATAACAGATTATAAAAATACATATTAAGGTCGATATGCTGATAAAAAGCAATACCATTTTAAACTCTTTTGGTGAGAAACATATTTTATATGATTTATTATTATCATGACTATTTATCACAATTTTTTACAGTAAAATTTATAATTACATATGTGTGTTATTTTTAAATATCAATACAATATGTTTAATATTAAGTATATAAATTTTTACTACCTACGAGAAAAAAAAGCATTGTAAATGAATACCTCAGCACGGGCATTGCCCAGTAAGGTATTCCATAAATCTAAAAAAAAAAGTAAATTTATACTATGTAGAAAAAAATAATTAAAAAAAGCACCAGGATTACTGATTATTTAGAAGAAAAAATTGGTAATTTCTTTTTTGATCATCTTTATACGAAATTATTAAGTAGTTCTTCATTGAAGAGCTTTGTGAATGACTTATTAGGTGTTTGTCATAAAAATAATAAGCTCAATGTCTGGGAATATTTATTATGAAACACATTCATAACTGTAATGAAATTATATACTTTTTAATTATTTTTGGCATAATTACAATGCACAATTAAAAATATTTTATTGACAATGATATCGCTGCGGTTTCCAAGTCCGTAGAATCGAAATAAACACGTTCGTTATTCCACTAAAAATGTCGCCTTTGAGTACTGTAATGATAATTCTGTTTTCGTTGTTATTATTGTCGTACAATATTTCTGTTTGTTTCTATAATTCAACTTCCACGGTGTTTCGACAGCTTTTATTATGTTCACATCATTAAAGTTATTTCATATTTTTGTGTGTACGACACGCAGTTAAATGGAATATACAATGCATCGTAAACCACACTCGCCATACATGCTCTATACAAAAAAGAATTTTTAATGTTTCTTCCATAAAGGCTCTCATTTATTTTGAATATGCGCGTGACGCCATCTGATATTTTCCTTGATAATGATATTATTAAGCGTACAATAATGATATTTTTAATTTAAGCTAAGGCGAGAAATATCAATTGAATAACAAAAGCAGCATCAAGCTTTCACTTTAAGCTTAATTAATTTAGTGGTTACTTATTACATATTTCGTAAAGCTATTTTCTTTTAGCGGTCTACTCGTAATAGGTACCTATGTTCGAATAACACGTGCTCTTTGAGAAAATGTTTGAATGTGGGGAAGAAGGGAAGGAGCCAGGAATGTGGGGTGGC
>JAGVSP010000840.1:0-77414 GCA_022494985.1 Micrasema minimum
AGGAGTGGAGACGGAGGAGGAGGCCTATGTCCAGCAGTGGACCTCAACGGGCTGAGACGATTTTAGGTACATAGAAATAAAGTCACACGGTAGATTTAGCTTGGCTGTGGTATCCGCTTATATTCTGCTTATGATTGGTAAGATCAACCTGTTAAAAACATACTTCACTACGTGACTCGCGGCCGCTTATCCATACAAACATATTCCTCGAATTTTTCTCCATGGAATTTAACATTAGAGCAATGATTTTTTCACACACTTTAGTTATCGACCAGATGCGATCTTTTTTTTGTAATCACATACATATCTCCTTAAACAAATAAAATATTTAAAAAACTTTTGGCTGTCTGTAAAGTCGGTTTACGGACGATAATTTTACGTGATAACGTCATAAGAAAACATTGATGAAAAATGGCATACTTTTATGAATTGAATTGAATTATTATTACTGAATTATCATTATTTTGTATGATACAAAGCAGGAGTTAATTAAAAATTATTATTTTTTCCATAAATTAACATTTTTTTTGTTTTTTCTTCCTGTGTGCTGCTGCTGTCCTTCCTTCTACTCGGACGCATCGGCCGATGAAGTGGAAGAGAGATAGCTGCGTCACAAACCGAACGCTTGGGCCGATCGTGCCTCTCTATCGCTTGTTCCGCGCTCTCGCAAGTGAGAGCGCGGACACACGGCTCAGGCGGAACGTGACAATGAGTCATGCTTTTTCGTGTGTGCAGCCGGCGTTCATCGATTTCTTATCACGTCAAAAATAAGACGATACAAACACGCATCTGATCGATATCTAAAAAATCGACATTGGGGAATAAAAATCATGCATGGGTTTGAAAGCTTTTACTTCTAAGCTATAAGACATAATATTTCGCTACTGTGACTATGTGTTCGATTGACTATTATATATAACATTTATGAGACAACTGGTTATTTACATTTAAATCACGTCTCAAAAATATGACTAAATATCATTAATAACGAAACATTAATATTTCTTGAAGTTTGTGATGCTTTGAAAAATGATGATAAGTCTCTGTATCGAAGGCATGTGATTAACATAGACCATTGGCTCTCAATACTTTAATTATACAACTTTTCCTTAACCGCATTCAATGGTGCATAGGGCACTGCATCGGTACACCAAGTGCGGTGTATATTGATTATTTTATTACATGTAAGGAAGATAATCAGTCATACGCTTCAGCGCAAGTCCAATGTAACATATGTGAAATATAATTGTGAAAATCATTAAAAAAACATATATAATGCTGGTACTAATTATTTTATTTACTAACGGAAAGTCAACAGACATAAACTAATTTTAAAAATATACAGTATTAATTTCTAACAATGTCCAATTAGCAATTCCACTGTTTTCTAAATTATTTTATTTCTATTAGCGTACTATTTAACTAATCAAAAAAAAAAATTTGTATTTTTTTTTGTGTGTTCTTAATGAAGATACGATTTTTTAAAGTTCCATATATCAAATACCACGCCAAATACTACTATGTACTAAATGCGTCATTTTTTGCAGGAGTGACGTCATAAAACGGGTGAGCGACGGCGCGGCGGTAGGTGGTGTTTCTTCAGCCAGTAACAAAACTGACAAAAATCTATGCAAACTGACAGGGCACGGACGGCCGCAGCACAGATAATATGGCGGGAAAACGTTTGGTACGAGGAGCGATGCTTTAAAAACGGAAACCGGAACACTACACGTAGATGCAAGGAGTGACGTCATTGTTTTCGGTTTTGAAATAAATATGTATTTCCACATTTTTATTTAATTTTTGCGTGCATTTTTGAGGTATTTCATCTTACTTCAAAATTTTTAAATATTCGCGTCTACACGAAAACATTTTTCAAATTCAATTCCGGGTTGGGTCGGAATTCCTCATTATGAATGAACAATTTTGAGCCAAATACTACTACTACTACTTTCCCTTTTCCGCACCCGATGGTGCATAGGGCACTGCAGTGGTACACCAAGTCCAGTGTATCTTGATCATTTTATAACACAAAGGTAGGATGATCACTCTACGCTTCAGAACCAGCCCAAGGTATCACACATGAAATAATAATATGGAAATCAAGTGTAAATTATTTCATGTTGACCTCCTACTGGAATCGAACCCGCGACCTCATGGATGGCAGCCAAACGAGCCAAATACAGAATAGCTGTATCTTGCAATATTATATTCTATATTCTATTGAAGGTTTTATCATCGCTATCGCGACCCGAAATGGAGAATCTTTGGCGTAGACAAATCAATCAAAAAACTTGGATGTTTGAAATCAATTCTCAATTCAAACAGGAGCCTTGGCTCTATACTACCCAAGATTAATCTAAAATGCTGAATGTGTTTCAATACACCAGGAAGATTTATGTCTTTCTGATGTACTGAACCGGAGAATGATGTATTCCAGATGTCAATATTCAAGACGGAAGTTAACTTTCCTGACAGACGAGAGATGTCACTCTGTATTTTTCAAACTAAATTTATTCTGTAACAGGGCTGTAATAAGACATTACAAGATTAGCTCCAACTTAATAACACGTATTTTTTGGAAACAATTTTTTTTTTTACTAATTTTTTCACTAAAAAAGTTTGTTTGTTTGTTTGTTTGTACATTTTTATTTTAATACTTTTTTTTTTTATCTAAATATTTATAACTGATCACAAAGATGCTTTTTATGTTTTAATAGGTATACACTGATTTGAAATATCTTAATTTAAGTTCAAAATTGTTTTCAACATTTTTCTCACTCTTTTATTTTCCGCGTCGTGGTTGGCGGTTAGTGGTTTGCGCTTTGGGTTACCATGCATGATATTGCGGGTTTGATTTCCGACGGGGTCAATTTAAATTTTTATTTTTATTTTCAAATAAAAATATTGTATACCTACGTGATTTGCATTCAGCTTCTGTGCTTGAGGTCTCAGGCAAAGATTATTTTATTTACGTGTAATTTCATATTCATATTTCGTGTGATACCTTGGACTGGTAAAGAAGTGTAAGACTGATCATCTTGCCTTTATGTAAGAAAAAGTGATCAAGCCCTATGCACCATTGGATGCGGATAAAAAAAGAAAGTAGTAGTAGTGCGTGATATCTTGAATGAGCTATAAAGCATCTTGCCGTCATGTGATAAACTTTCATATTTCCTTGATACAGTGTACATATCTTTTTCGACTATGTTTTGATAACTTATTTAATACGAGTATACGAGGGGTTATTAGGAGCAATGTTAGAAATTACGTTTAAGGCTTATAATCGCCCAAAACTAATTTGCATAGGAATGCATGGTACGGGAATACATGAGACAGAAGACAATGCTAATCAGTTTTGGCAATTACAAGCCTTAGTGAAAACATAATGAAAACGAAAAATAAGTGAAATTTGTAATAATTCACGCCCTGATTCGCACTTAAATTCGCGATGCCTCCTCTTACATAAATCACTCAAATGGTTTAAGGAAAGTTTTATTGTCAAAGTGGTACATTATCTTTTTTTTAAACTTTTTGTCGAGTATTTACTGTGAGCTATTATAGAGAAAACGTATTACGTCTTTATTGCCTCAAGCCAAAACAATCTTCAGGGCAAACAAAAAACGGTGAAATGTTAAAAGTTTTGTATCAAAAAATTCAATTACTTTTTTGTTTGCTATTTATCGTTTTAGTATACAAATTTGAATGAACTCGAACTTAAGATATGCAATAAAACAAAATTATTAATAGGAAACCCTGTTTAGGTACATATATATTTTACAAGGTCACTAAGGTTTTCAATGTGTGCAAGGAGAGTGATTGGTTAATGAATGTGGAAAAGTCAAATGTGATGGTTTTTGAAAGAAATGTGAATATGACCGTATGTAATATTATAGTAAATAGAGTCAGATTGAAGCAGGTTGAAGAATTTGTGTATTTGGGAAGTATGTTTACAAGAGACGGAAATGTGGATAAGGACATTGAGAGAAGGGTTAGTGCCGGAAACATTTAATGGTGCCTTAAAATCGATAGTGGCAAATAAAAACTTATCGAAAGAAGCGAAATTGGCAGTACACAACGGAGTTCTGGTACCAACCCTTATGTATGGTAGTGAAGCGTGGTGTTGGAAAAAGAAGGATGAAAGTAAGACTACATATGTATAATAGGTGTACAAATGTCGAAATTAAAGCAGAGTGCAAGGCTGAGATAAGCATTATCGACAAAATTAAGAAAGGGCTTTTACGATGGTTTGGTCATGTGGAGCGAATGAGTGATGAAAGAACGGCTAAAAGAAGTTTAAATGCAAGTGTGCCTGGACGTAGAAGCCGCGGAAGGCCGAGAAAGACATGGCATGACCAATAGGGTGTTTCAAATTTCCAAAAGTTTGAATTTCAAATGACTTTGCTCTTGCCCTGCGTCCAAGTGATGCAAACGTTAACTGTCTCGAGTTTCAGGACGATCGGACAACATTTAGAGGTTGCACACTTTGAACATGAACAGTTTTTAAACTTGTTTTGCGTATTTCTAATTTTGAGTTATATCGGAAACACTAAGTTCTAATGGACTTTGTTTTCTTGTGTTTCACTTTCTGAAGCAGCTAAATCCACCAGTACTAAACTTCAAGTAGTTTGGAAGAAAGCAAATATACCTGTTAAAACTGAACTGAAGAAAACATTCGTATTAGCATACAGAAACTGTACAAAGAATATCAAAATCTCGGCAAAGAAAAATCAAGAAACACGGATAAGGCTAAGTTAAAACGCGAGATGTGAAAAGGTGATCTGGTCGAATTATTTGACATTTCAAAATGTAATGGATATGACTGAAGTATCACAAGAAGATAAAGACTTTCTCATGTCTCAAAGAGAAGATCGCATGAGTTCATCAATGAGTGGTGTCGATAAGGTTTTTGCCGCTAAAGCTAAAACGAAAACTTTAAAAAAAGAAAAACAAGAGTTATACAAAAGCAAACACTTCCAATCTATATCTATAGCTGAGATTAATAAGACAGTAGCAGTTGAATTCTCATCTGCGTCATCATCCGAAGATGAAAAAGACAGTGAGTTTTTGGCTTCAGTAACAAAAAAAAACAACGAGCGATTCCTAAATTAAAACCTCTAGATCAAACACTCACGTCTACTTGGGATCGGGAACAGCTTTCCGTTCGGCAAGCAAGTACTTCATTCATAGCAACAGCAAAGAGTCTTGGTCATGACGTTTCTAATATTTCTGTGTCCCCATCTACTGTGTATCGAGCTCGGACAATTAACAGAACCAAAATGGCAGAGAAAATTGAAGAGTCACTTTTTGAAAATCCTCCACCTTTGGTATTACATTGGGATAGTAAACTGCTACCCTCAGTAGCCCACGGAAGTGTCAAGACTCTTGAAGATAGATTAGCAATTCTAGTGACTGGAAAAAACTTTGAGCATTTGCTTGGTGTACCGGTTGCTCCAAACGGAACGGGGGAGCAGTTAGCTGAAACAGTCATCCATGAAGTAGACCGATTTGGACTACGTGACAAGATCATTGGTATATCTTTCGATACAACCGCATCAAATACAGGGTTGATCCAAGGGGCATGTACAAGAATTGAAAAAGAGTTAAATCACACACTGTTATGGTTAGCTTGCCGTCACCACACCCATGAACTTATATTAAAAGGAGTGTTTGAGGAGTGTTATCGCACGCCTTCAAGTGGTCCAGACGTGCAGATTTTCAAGAAGTTCCAAAGTCAATGGAATTCACTTGATATGATGTCATACACAACAATATTGGATGAAAAGAGTTCCTTAGAAGGCCCTCTAGAAGAACAAAGACAGAAGATGATAAGTTACATAGAAAAGGTCCTAAAAACGGGCCGTCATCCTAGAGAAGACTACGAGGAATTGTTAGAGTTATCACTTCTCTACTTAGGGGGGGTTGGTGTAAGAAAGAGTTCAGTTTTAGAATCCCAGGAGCTTTGCACCAAGCAAGGTGGATGGCAAAAGCAATGTATGCACTTAAAATTGCCCTCTTCACTAAACAGTTGAATTTTCCTCAACGAGAATTGAACGGAATGACAAGAGTCGCACACTTTGTTAGCCTCATATATGTACGCTTTTGGCATGAGGCGATTGTAAGTAGGTATGCTCCAAAGAATGATTTAGATATGATCTTATTTCAATCATTATCTTAAGCTTGTGATTTATAATTTCAGCAATAAAATCAATTTAAGTTGAAAATTTGTATTTGTAAATACTTACCCAAAAATGTTCAAAGTGTGCAACCTCCAAATATTATCCAATCATCTCCAAATTTCACACAGATAACTTATACATCACCTAGACTCAGGGCAAAAGCAAAGTCAGCAAGAATTTTACATTTTATTTTTTACCATTAAAAATGAAACACCCTAATGACCAAGTACGACAAGTACTTGAAAGTGGACATGTGTAAAGTCGGAATAATCGGCGTATGTGCATAAGAAGATGTATGAATGTAGAGGAAGCAAAGGAAGTATGTTAGGACAGAGTGGTATGGCGTTTTATCCGCCTACCTCTACGGGGTAATGGCGTGATGGTTAGTTAGTTAGTTAGTAAATTAATGCTGAAATTTAATTATTGTGCACGATTCTAATAATGCGTATCGTTTCCCTATCAATGCCCAATAGTGCATAGGGCACCGAATTGGCACCAAATTTGGTCATATTCATTATATTTAAAAGAGTAAGATGATCTGTCTTACGTTTCAGTGATGGTCCAAGATGACAGAAATATATTATTGTGGAATATCAAATTTAAATCAGTATTATTTAATATTGACCCCGAAGGGAACTGAAACCAAACCACGTGAATTGTACTTAAATATGAGTATACTAACCAGTTCACCATGAGGTGAATTTCAATCACTACTGGTAAAACCATGAGCAATTTAGTTGTAGGTACATTATCGGAATATAAAATAGATCCTGTTTCAGAAAATTATCAGAAACGTGCAGATTACAGATCAAAATTTTGCATAATCTTTGCATCTACAACGAATCCACGTATGAATCGAAATAAATATTTAACTGTGTAATAAGTTTTAGCTTCACCGATTGAGCTAAAACTCGTAAATATTACAAAATTATTACATGTAAGTACATAAGTTTTATGCGAAATAAAGTTTAGAAAATTTCTCAAAAAATACGAATATCGACAAACATAATCGGTAGAATTTATTTTAACACGATAGACGTACAAATTGTAAACGATTTTTCAAAATTTCATCGAGCAATTCCGAGCCAAAAATACAGTTTTTTCTTCACCGTTTCAAATTCATGTACAAATCCTTATATTTGGATTCATCTCGCGTTCCTAAACCGCCCTTAAAGAACTTTTCATCCCTTAGATTCTGCCTAAATAGTATTCAAAAAGCCTGAAAGTCCATAGAAAATAAATTAAAGTTTCTCGTTTTTACGCTTTTATTCTTTTTAAGGTCGTGTTTAGATTATCGGAACTAATGGTACGTTATTTTTCCTTTTAAATGTAATGGAATTTCATAAACATCGGATTATATGTAAAAGCCCAGAATGGCTGACGTTTAATGGATTCTCAGAGTCATTTTATGCCTGACTGCTTGAGTTTGTCCAAGTGCTAGGCGAGTACTTAACATTCTGAATTCCAGACCATCTTAGAAATAAATATTCTTTAGCAAAAAAAATAGTTTCTTTTAAGAAATAAAAGCTCAAAACCAATGGGTTCTTATAAAAACCTTTACCAAGACAGTTAACAAATTTAATTATATTTTGGGTTCCTTATGATATTTTATTTGAGACAGTTATTTTGACGTTTGCCTAAAATGGAGTAAACTCCTATAAGACTGCAAGATAATGTATGGATAAAATCCCCAAATTTCCTTATTCCAAATTTTAACTAATTAATTATATTTAACATGTATTTTTCCATTGATCGCCACAGTTTAAAATGCGAAATAAATTATCTATATTGCATCACAAATCAAGATTTTTCAACAGTTGGTACTATGTAAGTTTACATAATACCTACTTAGTATTTTCAATGTTTTGTACACATTGCATATATTTACGAATGAAATAATCAAACATGTCCTTATTTGACACAGGAATCTCTCAACCAGTCAAGACTTGAAGAATACTTTTGTAAATCAATTTTTACGGCGTAAATCAAATAAATAAATATTTGATTGAGTAATTCATTGTGTAGATCTATGTATACTGAAATACCCTGTAGGCTTCATATAACGGAGACCATTTTAAAAGCAGTCAGAACAAAAAATATAACAAATATAACAAAAAAGAACAAAAATACGTACACGTTTGTTTAATGTAAATGTAGCAATGATCAGTACTCACGTACAGCCTCAATTTAAGTCCTTTAAACGTATTTTCCTTATAAAAAAAGCCTTCTTAGTGTTTCTTTGACACGTCCTTCGTACGGAGGCCGGATTAGAGAACCGTAGGGGAAGTTTTTTTAAGAAGAAAAGCCTTACAGAAATAGTACAAGAAGGTAGGGGTTGAGGGATTAACTTCAGATTATTAGTACTAGTATGTCTATAACACTTAAAATAATGTATGAAACAAAAAATAAATAAAAGCAATTTATATTATAATCAACGGCTTCTCAAAATTTGCCATCACGAAACGATAGAACACCTCTGCCGCCTCTTTATCCTGGGTCCTGGCAAACTTCCCGTGCTTCCTCCACATTCGTACATCTAATGCACGTGCACCAATTAAGAGCATACTCCACCACGCGACTCGCGGCCACTCCCCATACAAACGTATTCCTCGATTTTCTCCCTGGAATTTAATATTAGAGCAAAGATTCTTTCACACATTTTAGATATCGACCAGATGCGTGTTTGCATTGTCCTATTTTTTTAATATTTTATTTGGTAAAGGAGAGATTACAAACATCCATCTTGTCGATATCTAAAATGTGTGAAAAAATCATTGCTTTAATGTTAAATTCCAGGGAGAAATTTAAGGAATACGTTTGTATGGGAAAGCGGCCGCGAGTCACGTGGTGGAGTATGCTCTTAAAAAGGGAGGATAAATTATAAAAATTTGGGAAAACGCATTAAGAAGGATGGTAAAACACTAAAGGAAAAACGCAGTATCCGTACAACAAAAAAATTTGCAGAATATTTTATATTACAATCCCGTATATTACGTTATTTTTATTTGTATTTTTTTATTCTTTTTTTTTATCCACCTCAACAGGCCAGGAGGCCCAATTACAGAGGGGAACAACATCACAAACACCCAGGCTTGAGAAAAACGTTATGTAGTAAAACGAGTTAGCAGGAATAAACTTTGATTCATTTAAATTTCGCTCTAAAATTTACTTTTGCATTATTTCACAATACAAATTAATTTCTCGAACAAACCACGCGCGAAGCGAACTTTTGACAAATATTTACGTTGAAAACATTTGCGGAAATATTTCATATAAAATTAATGCATGGTTTGTAAAATGCCAGTAATGTTTTACCGTGCATTTATTTAAAATATGCGGATGAATGATTACGATTTGTTTTTGCTAACTGACGCGTAAATAAAATTAAAATGCAGGCATGAAAATGCGTTTCCAAATTAATTGCGTGGCATTTTTTATTGAAGTACCTACGTAGTTATAAATATTTGAAACTGTATTGTTTGCCCTAAGATTTTCCCTAATTTTTCGCCCTAAGACCTCAAGTACGTAAGTTTAACTTTTGTAAAATAACTTTAACCGTAAATAAGGGATAATACTTAAGCTATCTTTATATGGCGCAGTTTACTACACAGTTTTCTGTGCAGTCTGAAAACGGTCCCGTATAAAGGTAAAACTGCATGAAGAACTGTGTGCTAGTGTCAGATTTAAGCTGACATGACAGTCAATGTTTTTTATGTAAACGTTTAAATAGACATTGGTTTATTGTATGCTTTTAAATACGTAAAAAAACAATAACATGTATACATAATTAGCTAAATATACAAATTCCTGAGAGCAAACATACGATAATAACTTACAATCGCGTTTCAAAAATACACATATTTAGCGTGTCTTTTGACAGAAGTTTGACAGACTGCACAGTTTTCTGAACAAGAAACTGTGTAGTTTTCTGAACAAGAAACTGTCTCATATAAAGTGGGCATAATAAATATTACGTCATACATAAAGGGATATTGCAAATATGGCTTATTTATGTTTATGTATGATAATTTAGAAGTTAAGTTGAAGGGTGACCCTAGATGTTCCTGATCCCTGAATAATTGGGATACCTGTGGAGGCAATACATGGAATTTCACTCAGACCTCCCCTAAAGACTCCTGGAGTTTAAAGGTCGTATTCTGAGCTAATTTCACGCGAGTTGAAACTTTACGACGGACCAGGGGTTGGTTGCCTCTACGTTCTTCGGGTGCACTGCTCAAATTCGGAATTAAATATCTGAAATTATATTTAAACGCTGGATTTAAATGATTTCTTTAATTATAGCTAAAATAGCTGAAAAAAAATATGAAAATAAGTCAAAGATTTATTTGATGATTATGTTTTAAATATCAAGAAATTATCATTTTATTTTAAACATATATAAAAAATAGACGCTACTTAAAAAACAATGAAAGGTTATTTGTATTCACATATGAAGCGTCGCGCAATTTTGCTGTAATTGTATATACAAGTTCTGATAATTTGCAGGATATGGATATCAGGTTTGGCCAGCCAATGACTGGTTATTAGCTCTGTAATCGCCTAGATATCCATTTTTCCTTCCAAACTTCTAATCTCTGTTGAGATATGAGTTTGGTATTGAGGTTATTTAATAAGAATAAATTGAATGTATACTGACTAAGCTGTGATTTTTAACTTTAATAAAATGTATCGATGTTGAGTTGGAAAATTAGAAATAGAAATATAAAACTAGGTTTCCTACCCCAGTACCCAACTTATTTTTAAATGATCAATTCTGTAAGACAAAGATTGAAAACATTATTTAAACATACAAATTATTATTTTAAATTGCTGGCTTATTTGGCAATCTAAAATCTTTCAATTAATATTTCTGTCGCTTTCGTGAGTATCAAAGCCATTGATTAAAAAGCTATTTTAAGACTAATATTTCAAAGCATTTGATATCTAAGCCCGTTAATCTAAAGCTAGTATTTATGCGGGACAGTAAACTGCACAGTTTCTTGTTCAGAAAACTATGCAGTCTGTCAAAAGACACGATAAATATGTGAATTTTTTAAGCGCGATTGTAAGTGTAACATGGCTCTGTATGTTTGCAAATAAATTAATAAAAAAGTAAAATCAATATTCTGTATTATAATAATGTTTAGAAACAAATCTTGAATAAATGTCTTACCATCAATCAATCAAGTCACTAATTAAACCAGTCTTAAGATGGCTAAAGATTTCCTGTCGGCCATTTTGATGAAGTTAAGAGGACGTGAATAATTTTAATTGCGTTTTTTATTAAGCGATAATACAGCCACAGGAAGAAGATACAATTTTATTTTACTAAAGCATTTTTACTTGGTGTACCAATGCAGTTCCCTAAGCACCATTGGGTGCAGGGACCTTAAGGGAAACGACACACGGTATAGCAGGGATGATCGCTAAGCTTTTAGTTTGTAAAGACTCGTCGTGCTAGAATATATAATTTTACAGTTTAGAATGTTTGTATTTCAGTTATTTAGGTATAACCCCGTGCCTAACTGAAATATTTACAAAAAAGTACATTTATATAATATGAATATAATTTGAAAAATTTGACATAGTGTTACATAATTAAAAAGTACACAATACAGTAAAAATGTTTCCCTTAAATAAAATAATTATAATAAAAAGAGATTAAGTAATACAATAACAAGGAAGTAAATATAATAAACCTGGACAAACGGTAAACAAGAGATATCAAAATAAATATGCATATTCATTTCTATACAGGAAAAATAAAACCGCTAAGGTCACAATTTATTCAAGATACACACGTCTTCAAAACACCAAAATACATAATATATCATTTTTCAAATCGAAACAACGATCGCTTTATTTTATCAGACCCTTTAAGGGGGTCTCTCATCCTTATAGTCCGCAAGTCAAACACATGTACAGCTACAATTGACCCAGAATTTGGGCTTGTCAAACGCCAAATTGTAATTGGAAAAGCGAACGAACAGGCTGGGCATTGCCGCCAAAAAAGGGGAAAAAGGAAAAACGCCGTGGGCATTGTACCACCAGAACCCTTCTGGAACCTACGAAAGGGCGGGCTGTCATCTCTGACGACTTTGGACGGTGATAAATGATACAAAACGCCGAGTGGCCTTCAGTGGGATACTATGGAGCTACGTCGCCGTAACTGATTCAGTCAGATATCCGAAATTTAAAAAAAAATCTCATATCCGAAATATTTTTTAAAAGGGCCTATGAAACATGCTAATTGTACTTTAAATACATAATTTATTTATTCACAGAGAATGGAAGCCAGCCACACCATTGGGATTCACAGTCCTGAAATTCTTCGCAGAAGCGCGCAGATTACTCACACTTTTCAATAAATAGATAAATTTATTCATTATTATTGATGTGGAATATTTCGTATACGTATATGTTACATATTCATAGCAAAAACTATTCGTGACTAACGAATATCGCATTTTTAATGTCATTAAACACTTAAGAATAGGACAAAACACGGATTTTATTAGCATCGCTAACTAACTAACTAACCATCACGCCATTTCCCCGAAGGGATAGAACGCCACACCACTCTGTCTTGGCATACTTCTCTTGCTTTCCTCCACATTCTTACATCTTCTCATGCAAGCACGTCGATTATTCCGACTTCTTACATGCCCACTTTCAAGTACTTGTTTTACTTGATCATGCCATGTCTTTCTCGGCCTTTCTCGACTTCTACATCCAGGCACAGTCGCATCATATTTTTTCAGCCCGTTTTTTTCATCATCCATTCGCTCTACATGACCGAACCAACGTAAAAGACCTTTCTTAATTTTGTCGATAATGCTTATCTCAGCCTTGCATTCTGCTCTAATTTCAACATTAGTGCACCTATCATACATAATTTACTACACATTCGCCTGAGAAATCGCATATCAACTGCATTCAATTTACTTTCATCCTTATTTTTCCAACTCTATGCTTCGCTTCCATACATAAGGTTTTTTAAAAAAAATTAGTTAAAATACATAAAAACTACAACCCACGTTATATCTATGAGATATTAATATAACGTGAAATTTATAAATATGTATATCTGTATCCATATCTATATCCGAAATTTCAAATCCGTAACACCCTACATCAAAGTACGAAGGAATAGAACAGAAGGTGGATTTTGAGCACCGTTTTAATAGCTCCTAAATTTTCCTGAAACAAAAACCCCAGGAATATTATTGTGAAGAGTCATGTCTGTAATCCATGCAATTCGCACAGAACAAGAATTTCGATGTTTTGCTTAAAGCTCTTTGTGGCAAATTCCAGCGGCGCGGACGTCTACGCGGATTAACGCATAACGCCTCTTAATATCGCGAATTCACAAATGTGTGGTTTGAAAAGAGAAAAGAGTACAATTATTTGGCGAAACAGGACCCCGTAGGGGATAGGGCACGAGGATAGAACGCCATTACCACTCTCTTCCTGCTTTCCCTTAGCTTCCTTACATTAATATTCTCTCATGCACCCTTTTTTCTAGACTATTTTAAAGTACTATTGAGTCTTTTTTCTCGTCCAGAAGGCACAACTCATTTAACGATTTTTTAAAACTAATATCGACTCCACATGACCGCATCGTAAAAGCCCATGAATAAGATTCAGTTTTAAATGGAAAACAGCGGATCAGAAGGTTAAATACGCGACTTAGTCCAAATACACAAAAATGCTTTGTCCAGTTGAACAGTAGTTGGCTAATTTGTGATCCCTAAGATTTTTGCAAGTATGGAAACTGATTCAACACTCGGCAAAATCGACTCGGTAATAAGCGACGTGATAACGATTTCTTACCCATGGATGTTTAAACGTTTTCGCGATCACAATGGAACACGCGTTAAAAGTTATCGATCGGGATTATTACACGAGCGCATCAAGTCGCGAGCCCTTTCCCGAGATATATATTCTTCGCACATATCTTCATTCAATCTTTCTCGAGTGCCGTATTGCATTTAGCGGCGTTCAGCAAGCCAAATATTGAGAAAAGCAGTCGACATAATAAACAATCCGACATGCGCGATGATTGACGTTTGACGTCTGGCCGCGATATCGCGTGCCGAGCATTCCCGAGCGTTGCTTCGGCAATGATCGGCTCGGCGAACGTGGTATGAATGAAATGTTTATTGTGATCGGTCAAATCGTTAGCGTTAGCACGTGGTTAGCACGTTTTTAATACGTCGATAGCCTTGGACCACAAAACCCTTCCTCCCCTCCCTTCTTCTAAGAGATGAGGGGATAAAACAATAATAACTCCATAGCCAAATAAAATGTGATGAGTCATCCTTAAGCAATTTTCACTTTCTATTATATTTCATCAATTTATGTATCTATATCACGTGGTTGGCGAATTAATTTTATTTAATAAGGAATTAATTAATAAATGAAATTATAAAACAACATTTTGAATGTGTACAAATACTTGCAGACAAATTACTGGATTTTACTCATGCTGGGCTAATATCAATAAATTATTGATATCTTCTCAACAAGAGAAGCTGTAGAAATGATTGTTTACTATCTAGGCGTTTACAGGGCTTATGACGTCATTGGCTGGGTCATGTGGCCACTTAATATATTTCAACATTCCCCATTCAGCCCATCGTCACACTGATAATCATATGTTTGAATAAAATTTTTGAAACCTTGTTATATATTGAAATCGCCTTCGTCATTCCTATATCGCATAGCTATTGACATCTGTTGAGAAAATTGCCAAGCATTTTAGCAAAGCAACAGTAATCTGTATAGACGAGTAAATATATTATAATGTCTAAGATTGTATATAAGACACTTCAGTAAATTGATTTTTATTTAAAAGTTTTGTTATTTTACTAGGCATTTTTCGTGATTTCGTATTTTTATAGGAGATGGACCCCTAAACCAAAAATGATTGTAATTAGTATTTATATTCAAAGACGCCTTAAAATGAATTATGTTACACAAGAAATCTCTTGTTTTAGGTACAAGTGTATTAACGAGATATACAAAATCGCGCTTTGGAGATTTGAAAACGTTTCAATAATTACACATCCAGGGACTATTATTGCTGTAGTTAAATCGTTTTAAAAGAAGCCTTATAAAGTCACTATAGTCTTTTAAATATAGCTTGATTAGAATGAAAGCTGTGCAAAACTGTTATATTTTTTTAAATTTTAATTGGGTTTTAAAGCTGATTTTTTTTAAAATATATACATATATATTGATTGATATGTGAAGCATTCCAGATACTACTGGTTTTTTTTTATTAATGTACTAAATCACTCGTTAGACGTCATTTCATGGTAGTATTTTGTTTGAAACCAAGTCCCATACAATCATATCAGACTTGATTCATACAGATTCTTTAACGTGACGAACTGTCATTCTAATCAAGCTATATTTTAAGGACTATAGTTATCCATTTTTCGTTCACCCTTAAAATTGAATTTTATTGCTTTGTTGGCTAATTATGAATAATTATAAATCGGGGATAATTGTCAATATATATATTTTCAAGTATTTCTTCATTTTTAACGTTATTCACGAAGTGTATTTATTAATGCAACCTACTCCATACATATTTATACTGACTGGTCTAGTAGTAAAAGGTGTCCAGAATGACCTGAGAACTACAGCCCCCGAAACGAGCTCCTGTTAATAGTTTGTTAACCTTACATCCTGATAATTATGCAGTGTTCTACGCATATTAATGTCCTGATAGCGAATGTAGGCAAGCCCCTAAATGTTAACAAGGGTGGGCAAATACTGAGATAGTCCACCTGTGCAAATAATGTGCGTGTGTGAAGAGATATTGTAGGTATTAATCTAATTAGAAATTAGACCCGTGGAGGAAGCGAAGAAAGTGTTCCAAGACTGAGTGGTGTGGCGTTCTATCCTCTCTGCCTACCCTTTTGGAGAAACGGGGTGATGGTTAGTTAGTCAATATTAATTTATTTTTTATATTATAAAATATTTATTTAAATATTCCTTATGATATTTTTAACTAGCTCTATTTACCATCCGATTAAACCAGTTATTTTTTAAAATGATACTACTCCAAATGTGATGGTTTTTGGAACAAATGTGAATAGGACTGTATGTAAGACTATACCTATTTTATCTGTACTTTTATTTTTAAATGTACTTTTAGTTTTTAATTGAACATGTAATTTATGCACCCTACTGACGAGTTTGCAGTTGGCAACTCAGTAGGATATGTATTGTGTTTTTTTAGATTATGTATATATTTGAAATAAATAATTTAAAAAAATAGTAAATGGAGACAGATTAAAGCAAATTGAAGAATTTTGTATATTTGGGAAGTATGTTTACAAGAGACGGAAATGTGGATAAGGACATTGAGAGAAGGGTTAGTGACGGAAACGAGACTTAATGTTGCCTTAAAATCGATAGTTGCCAATAACGAAAGAAGCAAAATTGGCAGTACACAACGGAGTTCTTATGCACGGTAGTGAAGCGTGGTGTTCGAAAAAGAAGGCCAATACACGAAACGTGTGACGTAGATGTCTGGTGATGACGTAAATGCCCATTGATGATGTAGTGAGTGACGTAGTGGGTAACTAGACACCTCAGTGACACGGTAGTATCTTTCAAGTATGGCGGCACCACCGAATGTCACCTGGACTCGCACTGAATGTTCTTCGTTCGAAGTTACATAGAAAAGTGGAAAATCACCGTTGTTCCCCTCATTAAGACCGCCTGTAATTGGATAAAAAAGTGTATAATTAATATCTTAACGAAGTATCAATCAACTAATGACCTTTTTTAACATAAAATTTAATATTTGATCGTAATCGAAAATAATCTTATTTATATCCTTCTTTTTATATCTCATTACAACTTTAAATAATATCGTCTATGGTATCAACTTCACGTCCTTGTATTAATTTAACCGATCTGCATGTCTAGTAAATAAGCGGTTTTATATACCGTTACGTTTCTTTGACAGTATACACGAAACAAGGCGTAACCCACAATATAGAAAGAAAAAAAAACTTAAAAATATTACCATTTTGCAACGTGGTGCATTTATAAATGTGTTAAATTAATAATTATTCCATATAATACTTTTTTTCAAACATTGACAGACATAAACAAGTGCTTCATCTGCTTATAAACACAATGTTACCAACATAACCTGTATATACTAACTAACCATCACGCCATTTCCCGAACGGGTAAGCAGAGAGAATTGAACGCCACACCACTCTGTATGTGTGTCACACCACACTTCGCTTGCTTCCTCCAATATTACATCTTAATATGCACGCACATATTATATATTATTTATAATTTCATAAATTATGTAACAGGTTTGCCAATGCCCAGCTTTTAGCTAATTTCGCAGTCCTGAACCATAAATAAAAAAATATATGTTTAAAATGTGTACGCATTAACAATTAAATTAAATAAATTAATTCGGGTATCTGTTATTTACTTAATTTAGTGGCCGCGGTTTTTAAGACGAAACAGTTGTCACTTAAAAAATAATAAATAAATATGTACAAAGAAAATTAAATGGAATCCGAAAAATCGAGTTTGTGATATTATGTTCATTATTATTATTAGGGCTATTGATTTTTTTTAAAATAATTTTGAAGCTTAAATATAACTTTAAAATTAAACTACTTTGTTTTATACCTGCTTTTTTTATTTTTTAACACGCCAACCGGATTTCGGAGACACTACTACTCCTTCATCTAAGGCTTTGCTTAATAATAATTTAAAATTATGTAATAACGTCGCTAACTAAAAATGTTGAAGTGGTTGACCAGGTACTTGAATACCGTGGAGCGGAGCTAGGGGAGTGAAGTCGGGGAGAAAACTTACATCGGATCCAGGTCGGGGTATTTGGGATTGGTTTACACTTCTTTTCGCCGTTCTTTCTTACCTTATACATTCAGTTGACTCAGATTTATGAGAACAGGACGTGAAACTAAATTCCCTTCTGGTCTTATTTTTTTTTTTATATCCAATTTTATTAACAGAAATACTACATTATGCGAAGTTACTCAAATTTTAGCAAATTTGAAATTGGGTATGTTTTCGTTACAATAAATTTATTTGTTAGTTAATTTATCCCTGTTTACTAATAATAATAACCTTAAATCAGTAATAACCCCTTAATAAAATTAATATCAGTAAACAACTTAAATAAATAAAAAAGGTAAAACAACCACGAATTTCATAATTATTTAAATTGAAGCTTTGGGGCTAACTCCCTTTTTCCTGAACTCAGTACTGGTTGAATATACTGCACTCGTAACTATACGCAGCCTCCTTTAACTACGTATTAAACATCTTGTATTATTACCTAGTTAATTTAACGACTAGAGTCTTTATTCCTAGGTATTTTAGTACTTATGTAGTTAAATCAACTGCTAGAGTCTTTATCTCTAGAGTTAGCAGTCTATGTTACAGCTACCGTTGAATTATTTCAGAATGTAGAACGAGATATTGCTTCCTGTTTTATGAATCTTACGACATTTAATAAGTAATAATTATTTCTTTCCATCATCTTGACATTATCACTTTCCGCTGCAATCGAAGTATCTATTAATTATATTATTTTATCAATTATGGTTTTTTATTTTTGTTATTGATTGATATGGACTTAAAAATTCTAACTTGTCATTTCACTGATTACCTCTTCTATCACTTGATCAAAATACACTTCTTATACCTGCCCATAGTTCTTCCTATTCCTCTGTGATGATTTTTAAAGTTAAAATTACATATTATTTATATCCCAACAGAGACAGAGAAACTCTGGGAAACGAATGTGGGTATATTGAGGCTTTTACAGGGCTTATGACCTGTCATTGGCTGGGTTAAGTGGCCTACAGTTTACGAACTACAACATCCCAAATGTTCGGTTTCCAGAGTTCTCGCTGACTCTGTTGGGATAATCAATAATATCCTGATATCCGCCCACGCATGGATATTTGAATCCAGTAAGTTTGTCTACAAGTATTGTTTGATTCATTTCAAAATGACGTTTAAAATTATATATTTAAATAAACTTTGATTATTAATATGTTTTAAATGTATATAAAACTGTAATCTATTGTTTTTCTCTTTAACATGGGATTTGTTCTTTGATTAATTTTCTATTTTTCCCTTGTATAACATGTCAAAAGGACTTTATCCGTTATTGTAATAAATAAATAAATAAGCATGCTAAAAGTTATCGTTTTACATACACATATGCTCAGACCAACACATCATCATATATTATGGCGCCGACAAAGTCACCTATTTAAAAACACGGTTGAAAAATCATTTCGTAACGTGGGTAATAATACTCTAAATTATTTTTTTACCTAATAAATGTAACGGAGTTCTGGTACCAACCCTTATGTATGGTAGTGAAGCGTGGTGTTAGAAAAAAAAGGATGAAAGTGGACTAAAAGCTGTTGAAAAAGCGTTCTAATGTGTGGAAGACTATGTATGATAGGTGGAAAAAATGACGAAAATTAGAGCAGAGTGGCAAGGCTGAGATCAGCATTATCGAACAAAATTAAGAAATTGGCTTCTACGATGGTTTGGACATGTGGACGCGGGAATGAGTGATGATAATGCTAAGAACGCGCTTAGATAAAAATGGAAGTTTTTTGAAATGCAAGTTGCGCTCCTGGAGGACCGTAGAGAAGCCGAGGAGAGCCCCAGGGTGGGGGGGGGGGGAACCAAACGACCCTTCATGACATGTACCAAGTACGAACAAGTACTTGAAGTGTGGAACGCATCATTGTGAAAAAGTCGGAATAATCGAGGCGTATGTTGCTATGAAGAAGTATCTATTTAATGAATGTAAGGAAGCAATGGTAGTAGGTCCCACAATTGACTGACCAAGGTATTTGGCGTTCTATCCCACTCTGCCTACCCCTACGGGGGGGGGAAATGGCGTGATGTTTAGTTAGTTAGTTAGTAATAAATGTAACAGAGTTGGACTTACCGATAGTTTTCATTAAAACGGAAATTAATGGAAGATTTTTTTGAAAAACTGCTCACCTGAAAAAGAAAAAGGAAAGCATGTAGTGAAGAATCATTAAAAATTTAATAAACCTACTTTTTCTAATTTTTTAAAAAGAAAAATAGTGTACGTTAGTACATACACACTATATTTACATACTAAAAGAAAACTCCATGACCGATTTTTTTTTTATATATGGAATACTGTAGCATCTCACTAGAAGGGGCTTTTTTTCCATACAAATTTTTCCTAAAAATTACATTATTTATTATCAATTTACACTATCTTAAACACTCGAGCACTTAGGCCAATACACCTCACACTTAAAACGTGTGTCGTAGGATGTCTTAAAATGGAAAAAGACGTCTTTTTGTCATTTTTTTTCAAAATATTCATAAACCTAAACTAAACGGGGCGAGCGGCGATAAGGAAAACAGCAAAAGTTCGAAAAATCCGATGTATTTATACATAGTGTTACAAAACTGGAGGTACACGCGGGAAATTAGTGAATCTACATAATAATTTGAATGTCCGATTTTGTAGAATAATTTTTTTTTATATTTGACTTCTCAGTTATTTTTGAGTAAATTGAGTAGAAATTTGATTTTTTTTCCTTTAATTTCTTACATAATATATAATTGTTAAATATAATCCCTTTAGTCAAATTCATACTACTTATTAGGAAAACAAAAGCGAAAACCTTAGTTTGACAAGAATTTGTACAATTTTACTTTATGAAAAATTTTTTTATTTTTGTAGCTCAGATTAAAAAATTCATCTATAAACATTCGTCTTCAAATATGATGTAGATTCACCAGTTTTCGGATATGAACGGACGATTTTAGTTACTCCATGTACAAAAAAGTAGCTTTTGAATGCATTTTTTCGATCCTTTGTTGTATTTCGCTATCCGCCGCTCCGCCGCTCGTAAATGTGTTCTTCCCATAATGTGAAAAACTTTCCACAGTTCATCTGATACATGATTTAATTTTTTTTGATTTTTTTTTTAATCTGATATAATATTTATGAAACAACATATTTTTTCCTTTAAATATTTTCTACTTATGTAATAGTTTTTCACATTTTTTTATTAAAAGTTTACCTTCCTATATCTGGACAATAATTCTGAACAAACTGGGTTGTTTAAATGAAACGGAAACAGGGCAACTGCTAACATACTCCGATAAGATATTCATATACAATACTAGTAACAGGGTGGTAAAAAAAACCCAAATAATATAAAAATTATATATAATTACTTTAGAGTATTTTTTTATCATAACATTTTTAGTAGCATATGTCCCAAAGACTTGCTCACAAATCTCGATTATTATTTTAAATATATATACCAGTAAAAGAGATAAAGAAAGTTTTTTTCGAAACTCGGTGAGAGTGGATATTCTAAGCGTTTACTAGGGCCTATGACCTGTCATTGGCTGAGCAAGCCAGAAAATAATATTTTCTTAAATAGAACTACACAAATCGAATTATTGGTAGGTACTTCAATTGCACTTTTATGTGATTCATTACATAAAGGGCAGATGATCAGTCTTACGCTGCTAACCAATCGACGGTATCACAGTGAAAAAATTAATATTTGCATATTTCAATCACCCATCCCACGAACATCATGCATAGCCCAACGTGCTAACCCACATAACCACAAGGAACGAAGGCGAGCAATACAGGATTGTACAATTACTACTACCCACAAGAAATACCCAATGGTTGCATAGGGCACTGGATCGGAACACCAAGTTGCAGCGTATTTTGGTCATTTTAAAACTATGAAGGCTAAGTTGAACAAGATTTACGCTTTAGTGCCGCTAAAACTCTCCCTTAATCGCACCGAAATGGGCGCATAGGCACTTCGTTTTGATGCATTCCAACCGGTTTGATTAATCCAAAATGACGGGTTTCATGGACCACCGTGCAATACAGCTAATACAGATTCGCAGAGTCCAATCCAATTGGCTGGCTCGCCAGCAGCATACTAAACAGACACCTACTACCTACAGCCAATGAGAGTAGGTATGAGCATACTCGATCATCATAATCGAATTATTCGATTATTCAAATAACAAAATTATTTGATTATGGTGTTTAGAATTTTTTATTCTTTAGGACTTTATTCTAAATGTTCTGCATAGCTATCGGTTAGTCATCAATTAAAAATATTGGTGTACGAATGCACTGCCTTTTACACCATTGTAGAAATCATCGATTATTATAATTCAATCAATATTCTTTTGTCAATCATGTGACTTTAATCATTTTTTTTCCCAATCTTTATTAATTTTTCATCGATTGCTTTTTCAAACAGCCGATCATTTTGTCTCTATTGCCGATTATCGGCCGAAACACTCCGATTTATCAGAATACCGATTGCGAAATATTCGGTTACCAAAAGAGCAGATTACTCGCAACGCACTAAATGAGAGGGTATGTATATGGAAGAAACAGTTAGACATATTTCACTGTGATCCAATATCTTCTGGCGGGCACTGTATCACGGAAATAGCGGCGGTTTCTTTTGTCATTGGCGGGAAAATACCCTTGTTTTTTCGTAACACTTTAATCTCCGCCCAGGGGTGGCGATATATTCGTGTACTTTTTTTTAAAAAACATTTTATTAAATAATACGTTTTTAAATTAAAAATGTTATTTGAAAAAAATTCATCTGAAAAAAAAAATTTTTTTTACACTACCTTAATATAGTATTTAAATTGGACATTTTAATACATTACAACGAAAATCGCATTTTTCAGATTCGACAGTAATTACGTTGGGACCGTCGAAATGGATGACACAAAATGAGTTTGTGGTTTTTCTGCCTATCACAGAAAATTTTGTACAATAAGTTTATGGTTACATGTTTGATCATTCTTTTGATGTATTATATATACACTACTTATTAATTTAATTCTATGTCGGTCGTGCAGTGATTAGCGCGTTGTGCTACCATGAATGAGGACGTGGGTTTGATTCCGAGGGTTAACATGAAATATTTATTAATATGCGGTTTTTACATTAATTTTTCATGTACACCTTGGACTGGAACTGCAGCGTTAGTAAAAAAATTATCAAGATTTACTGCACGGCTTTCGAATGCAGTGCCCTATGCACAATTAGGTGCGGATAAAGGAAAAAGTAGTAGGAGTAATGTTTTTTTATACTAGTTGTTATTTCACAAAAGTAGATTTGTGTGGTAGAATAAACCAACTTATTTTTTAAATTTACTTTTTTAATTATTTAATTTTATTTTACGGACTTATATTTCAAACATAAAATTATTGAAATAACACATATGTGTTACACAGTACAATTAAAATAAGATACAATCAAGGAAATAAAAAGGCTAGGACAAAATATAAAGTATAACATTTATTAAAACTACCACGAGAGAGGATCTGGTTATTTTAGTGATTGTCTTAATGTTGTTATTGTTTAAATTTTAAATACAAATGTTATATAATTATTTTTAAGTGTTTATTTATTTCAATTATAACAATAATGGATAACTTAATAGCGCAAATTTTATTGAAATATCACTTCAAAGGGCGCTTTAACTATTAAAATTCCACTGTTTAAACCACAAGCTCCTGCGTGTAGACTTTATTACCTGTAACATTGAGCCGACTTTGACAAAGTACGCGAATCATCTTCAGTTTTTTTCAATATTATGTATTATAAAACAGTTTTTTAAGTAGGTTCAAAAAAAATTCATTTCAACCAAGTATAAAATCAATATATCCATATATGACATTTTAATTATCATTCTCAAATCTTGTATTTAACGGACAAATTAACCTTGAGTCGAAAAACAACTTTTACACCACTCGTAATAACTTTTCGGAATTAATTCCCCAAAATTGGTGCAGAAACTATGAGGTTTGCAATAAATGCATAAAAAGATCTGGTTGCACTTTTAATGATGCACTATCCTGTGCATTCATTGTTACGTGATACTTAATTTAAACTTTTGGTATAACTATAATATGTTAAACTTACTCAATAAATAAAGTAGGACCATATCCAACAGCTTTTTTAACCGAAAAAATTGCAAACTTATGTACCATCAACTCGATTGTCTATAGGTCATCTACAGCCGATATAAGAAAAATATTTTCAATTATTAACAAGTTTTGTTCCAAATGACGAAATTTCGCTCGGTCCCTACGTATAGTGTCGAATCTGAAAAAGGCTTTTTTTCGTTTTAATTGTTTTATAAACTGTCCAATTTAACATAATAATTTCAGGGAGGATAAAAAAAATATTTTTAATCGATTATTTTATTTTTTATTTTTAAAATTAATTCGTTTCGAAAAATCATTCAAATTTTAGGAAGGAAAAAATTTTTTTTTTGCACACTGAAACATTTTGTAAATTGGACCAGTTTATAAACAATAAAACGCAAAAATCGCATCTTTTTAGATTCAAAAGGGGACCGTCGATTTGTTGTTTTTGTTTTTTTTTTTTAATTTGCCAAATAGAATCAATTATTAATCAATAATTACAGAGAAAATCTAATTCTAGAGAATTAATGAGCCTGTTTTTATGTTGTTATCTTACGTTTCCGAAAAAGAACATAAAATTACCATTTTGCAGCCGGCGCTCAAAATTTGTGTAGGCCAAAATCTTAGTCCCATACTATCAGTAGAAAGAAAAAAAACAATTTTTTAACCTCCGAACCTGTAAAAAAAAGTTACTTTTCTGCATTTTAAATACCAATTAACATGAACGGATGTAGGCCTCGTCGATCGGTACAGTGGTAGCGCATTTGGCTACCTGTGCATGAGATCGCTGGTTCCGCCTTCCCGTAGGGGAGTCAACCATGAAATATTTATTTACATTTGACTTTGATATTAATGTATCATAAGTAATATCTATGACTTGTTCTGAAGCGTATGACTGATCATCTAACCTTCATGTAATAAAATTATCAAGATACGCTACACTTGGTGTACAAATGCAGTGCCTATAGCACCAGGAGGTGTCAGATAATGAAAGTTAGTTAGTAGGTATCTAGCAAGTCGGGGACATGGATAATAATATATGTTCAAATTTTTTTTTCTGACATAGCTATTCAATATATAAATATAAAGGATATTCTATTGGTCGGTGACCGTTGAGCAGCGTGTTGCCACATCATCAGAAATTGGTCTATTGGGGTAAATCAATGATCTGAATAGTGGGGGTGGAATGTATAGAGGTACGGTATTACGTTAATAATAAGAGATTTAATCAGTTCTTTCCTCCGACCAATGGCGTAACAGAATTTCAAACTAAGAACGATCGTGACTTGAATAAAAATAAACCAAAGGGATTTATACATGTCATATATTTCTTATGAAAGTCAAAATAAAAATCTTAGTAAATTATAATTCATTACAACATTTTTGACGTGTTCAAATTCTTGTACACAAATCTGGATTTTATCCCAAGACGGGAGTAGGTATATATAGGAGCTTTCAACTCGCTGGTGGATGATTCTCGATTCGTATACAAAAAGCAAAAATGTTACCCGGTGAAAATATTCGCTAATAAACGGAATGGGGAATTTGTAGTACGTGAAGTGGCCACTTAACCCAGCCAATGGCAGGTCATAAGCCCAGTAAACGCTTAATGCTATACAAATTTATGAATTTGAAAAAAAATTCTACCTCATCTCTGCAGGGATATAAAATTGAATATAATACATCAGCTTATTTTAAGGCGTTTCATGTTGTTAATATGATATTCTTTTATTTAAAAAATGGCACACATCAATGGAGCATAGGGCACTGCTTCGGTACACCAAGTGCAGAATATCTTGATCATTTGCTACATGTAGACAAGATGGATCAGTCTTAATTAACGCTTCAGCGCCAGTCCAGTTATCACACATGAAATATTGTTATGTGAAAATCACATTCAAATATTTCATTTTGCATGCACATTAAAATTTCCTTTACGTTTAGTTGTTTAGGAACACAGAGGTGAGGCGACGGTCGCAGCAATATTCAACTGTCATCTTTAGAAGTAAGTATTTTGAGTTTGCTAGGCCATACAGTGTATACAAATTCTTAGCCACGCTTGGCTAAATCGCTTGGTTCACGGCGTTTCTGGACTCTATGCTGGACTAAAAGACACGCGACTCTTCGG
Source organism: Micrasema minimum (assembly GCA_022494985.1). Classification (NCBI taxonomy): domain Eukaryota; kingdom Metazoa; phylum Arthropoda; class Insecta; order Trichoptera; family Brachycentridae; genus Micrasema; species Micrasema minimum. The sequence goes on from JAGVSP010000840.1 coordinate 26,335, forward strand.
AATTGGAATGGTAGAAAATACAAAATCACTCGTGTCATTCCGAAGTGGTGCATGCGGTTTCAGTCCAGCTTAGGGACCCGGGACGTGAAACTAGACTTGGAGTCTTCTGAATGCAAAAACATTTTTTTTATTTTTTCACTTTCAACGATTCAAAAGTTCTCTCACAATTGACAGCGTAAAACTGACCACGATTTAAATCACACAACAATCAACTGCATTTAATTAACATTATGTTTAATTCAATTTTCGTGAAAAAACTTAAATGGAAGATGGCATTAAAGAATCGGTTCTCGTATCTAGAGCCACGCAAGCATCAGATTAAGTCTCGGTCGGTAAAATGGCGACCTGTTTTACCGACAGAACCAGTTTAAAGCATCTTAACAGGAATTGCATTTAATTTGCGTGTACAAAGCTCCAGTATCGCTAAAAAAAAAGAGGATGAGATAACGAACATCTTGAGTCAAAATAGTGGACTTGTAAAAAAAAATTCTGTGAATTTAGAAAAATAAAACAAAGAATCGCATAATCATCATCTTGCAATCCGTTCTTCAATCGGAATAATTAAATAAACAGCGAGATAAATTATATTAATTGTCAATGTCAAAATTTTTCGAAATTTTTTCACACTTTTAAAAATTAACACAAAGTCGGATATATATATTAGAATCATTCTTACTATAAAGACCATAACAATAACATAATCTACGTCATTTTTTTATTATATATATTATAATTAATTTCCCCTTCTTCTTCTTCTGGATATAAGGAAATATCAATATCTTGTATATTTTTTAAATTTTCGACTTTTTCTCATTTGCCTCGTGCATACTGTTTGACTTTCACATATACCCACAAACAGCTCGATGCCTTGGTGGGATTTTTTGTTTATATTTTCGAATTTTGTATGTGTTTTATATTGTATTTATTTGGAAAACAAACATTTTTATTTGAAAAAAATTTTCTTTTAATAAAAAAATTATAAAGTTTTTATTTCACTTACGATCGAAGTGTCTTCAACCAATCGCGTTTTATACAATAAATCTTTACAAATTATCAAACTTTAATTGATTTGTATCTTGGGCTTACTTTAATTACCTGATTTATCAAGACGAATTGCACTGAATTGTCTTGTAATTTGTAGTTCGTTTTGTTTCAGCTTTCACAGAAAATTTAATTTACAAGTCTATTGCTATCGCGTTGTGTTGTGATTAAGCACTTAACATAAAATTATTCTGAATTTCTGCTTTTTCTGATCATAAGTGTTTTACACGACAACCCAATGAGGAAAAATCGTTCCTTTTAAAGAGAATGCTTTATTTTTAAATTCGCATATTATTGTGCGTGTGCCATATTTTGAGAAAGACGCCGTTTGATATTTTATCGACATTAACAAATCAGAAAAAAAACCATAGTATATATATATGTTGTCTAGGCGTGGAAACAAACAAAAATTCTAATTTGATTTGTTGTAGAAATAGACGTTGTCAGTAGCACGTTAGGTTAGTTCGATTTTCGTAGGGATTTGTTATTAAATATTTATTTAGGTGTGTTTTTCATATTAATATTTCATACGTGATACCTTGATCTGGCTCTAAAGCGTAATACTGATTATCTTACCTGCTCTAGGTGTATCAATTCAATGCTCTATTTGCACCATCGTGTGCGGATAACGGGAAAAGTAGAAGTTGTAGTATATTTTTTTTTTTATTGAAATGTTGTTGTTATTATTATTTTATTAAATTATAGTTAGAGTTATAAAACTCATTTTAGGACCGGTATTTATGTACATTTTTAATTACATATTGCACAATCAAACACGAATAAGAAATACGATACAAAATTAACGCAATCAAATCTTAATCCCATACATCATAACTATCATTGAAAAACATATTTAATACAAATCTTTAAAGGGCTCTACTATGTAATGATTTATTTATTTTTACTTCATGGGGTAGTTTATATATTGGGATCGAGAAATGTTCATTAGGATTTTTTACCGAATTTTGTGGATCGAAATTTGGAATGTGGAGGTTTTTGAATATTCGTGTATTGTGGCCATGTTGCATGGATTAAGTGTATGCTGTAAATGTATGAATAAGAAAAAAAAAACAAGCGTATTATTTTACAAGTTGTTACCGATTTTATTTTTAATGTTTTGAGAAAATAAGGCGTTTTTCTTGTCATCTAAAAAGATCATAAATGTGGCAGGCACTGTGCGCTTTCATTATTGTGTTGCCCTAAGAAAAAAGAGAAAAAATGGAATTCTTTCACTTCTCGTTTCTACACTTTTATCCCCTAAATCCCAACCACTCATATCAAATTACACTTTTTATGACTAGGCCTCTTCTACTTTATTCATAAGTAGAATTTATCTCTTCACTTTTTATGATGTCATTTCACGTAAAATTTAAAAAAGGGCCGCCACTGGCATCAGGTAGGTAGACAGAAAAAATGCTGCCGTTTCGGCGTTTTTTACAGATATTTTTCACACCAAAATGATTTCACTAGTTATTCTTATTTTTTAGTACGAAAAAGAATTTCAGAGAAGTGACATTCCATGCTTGTTTTTTGCAAAAATACTACCGTGTCTGAGGTGTCTAGTTACCCACTACGTTACTCACTTTACTGCGTATTGGCCTAAGTGCTGGGGTCTTTAGACGGTGAAATTTGATAATAAGTGGTTGTTATGAAATTAGACCCTAGGAAGCGTATATTTTTAGAAAATATGTATGGAAACGCTTTTAGTGAATTCTTGTTCAAAAGTAATTTTATAATAAAATGACATATAATCTAATATTTTATTTATTTTTATTTATTAAAATAAACAGCACTCAGTGCCTTTACATATTTAAATATTTACAGCAAATACACGAAATCATAATATACATAAAAAAAATATTAAAATAATCCAGCATGAAATAAACATTGCATTAAAACATGAAACTTTAGAACCCAAATTGTATGCACAACTAATCGATACATTCGCCTTGAAATAATTTAGAAGTGCCAACTTTGTAGCATTAAAATTGAACATCGAATGTATCGCCAGTATGCATAAACTTAATTGCCTAGATTGTGGAGTCTATTGATGACAGAATTGCACCCATATGCTGTAGATGTGGTATTTGCGCTAAATATATAACTACACTACATTCAATATTATACAGAAGCAAATTCAATTTTATATACGTAAATAAATGTGTCAAAAATTCAAGATTCAAGATAATGTCCGCCGAGCATTTGACTACCGTGCGTGAGGTCACGGGTTCGATTCCAATAGGGGGTCAACATGAAATATTTATTAACATGTGATTTCTATTTTGATATTTCATGTGTGATACCTTGGACTGGTACTGAAGTTTATGGCTGATTATCTTACCTTCGTGTAATAAAATGATCAAGATATACTGCACTTTGTGTACCAATGCAGTGCCCTATGCACCATAGGGATGCTGTTTTGGGATTTTTAAAATAAAAATAAAATAAGCGTAAAAATTATTCGAAATAACCTCTTTTGTACAGCTAGCCAATTTGTTTTTAATTGCCAACTGAAATTAACTTATTTGTGAATATCTGCGATTTAAAGCCATTAAACTAATGTGGTTGGTATTTTTTTATTACAAATCAAAATGATTAAAAATAGAATATGAGTCGAAAACTGATACTTGAGTTTGAGGTTAAACTAGCACGCAACTTTCTTCAGAAACTAAGTTAATAGCGTGTGAGAACACAACTATATGTTTATGCATAATCGTCCATTGCAAATACAATTTTTAAAAAGTAAATTCGTACCTTCTACCGAAAGCAATTATTTATTTCCATACATAAATACGAAAAATAATAATTATTTAATGTTTAACGCAACTGTTTGAGTCACCGCACACAGAGCGTAGAGATACTCTGATAACCTGTTTTTCCGAATATTTTAATGTGTGTGAAAAAAACACCTTGCGTCATAATAATAATTAATAATTTAACAAGACTACACATTTGGTGGGCTCTTTAGCATAATGGCTAGGAGCTAGGACACTGGACTAGCCATAGGTTTATTTTTAATATTTAAATTTAAAGTTTCAGAGATACGCCATTCAATTTTTGAAAAATACTACCCTGTCTGAGGTTAAGGTGAGGTCTGAGGCATCTACTACATCGCTGCACATCTAAGTCACACGTTTAAAAGTGTGGGTGTATTAAGTGCTGGAGTTTTTAGACGGTGGAATTTGATAAATGGTGCTATGTAAATAATTTTTAGAAATTTTGCATGGAAACGCCACTTCTAGTGAATTATTTTTCGAAGTACTAGGCAAACTAAAATATAAAAGGATTTGTTAGCATAGCCGTTAGATACAATCTGTTTGGAGAAATTCATTGAACAATATTCGACAAATTAATCTGGTTATTACCCGAAAAGATTTATTGAAATATAAAGTTGTAAAAATTAACCAACTCAGCACACGGGAAAACGCATCACGGCCAAACGTTTGTTTCGAGTTTATGATGCAATTTTTTAAAGTGAAACGTAGAGTACAATGCACGTTGTTACATTTGCGATAGCAACATTATTAATATTATTGTAAAAATTATTAATAATATTGTGTATTATTATAAATAAATCCTTAAAATAGGAAGGTAGGAGTGGCACTGGTTTTTTTAGAGAAGAAAAATTACAAGTGCAATTCCATATTTTGAAAATTGATATCAGTTAGAAGTGAGGTTAAATAAAAAAAGACCTAACAAACTTCGTCGGGCCTCTCAAATGTAAGATAAGTCTATTAAAGTATTTGAGAATATGACTTACAAAAGGGCCGAGTGGAAGCTACACTTTTAAATTTTAAGTATTCTTACAGTTGTCTGCTATGAATTATTTAGGGAAAATTGTATTTGTAAGGTTATGCAGTACTTGATGAGACGAAATAACATGACATTATAAAGAAATTAAAGTTTTTTTTCTCGATCAATTAGAAAAATTACTAGGGGTAGAAATCGCAAATATCTCGAAATGAATAAGACCCTACTTACATTTCATATTTTTCAATTACTCAAAGCTGGAAAGTTTTTTTATCTTTACGTCAAATGTCAAAAAGGGGACAATCTGCAATTTAACGTCAAATGAAGTTGATTTTCAGGATAGAAGGCGGTTAAAAAGCGTCTTTTACTGACAGAACCTAACGTTGAGCAACAAAGGTACCTACACTAATTTGAAAAGTAATGATTTATTTTATTGTTTTTATGCCCATAGGGCTTTAACATATGGACATTTTTAAATCATTACACAGTAGTAGCTATTCATTATACCGCCAGAGATGGCATCCAGACACTGATCCCTAAAATGCACTAGATTTGTGTATAAAAAACATCAATATATTTTTATATACTTGTTAGCCAGTGCGTGCATTCTTCGTATCGGTGAGTTAGCATTGTAATTTGTCGATGATTGGCTACAGTAAAATAGTGCAATACTGCGGGTTACTTGACCAGGCACTCGTATTTTGTTCAGATCTTGTTTGTATCAGAAAGATGATCAGTCTTACGCTTCAGCGCCACTTCAAGGTATCATGCATGAAATATTAATGTGAAAAAACCTCATTTAAAAATAATACATAAATATATTATATTGACCCAGCAACCTTATGTGTATTGGGCTGAGTGGCCCAACGCGCCTTTTTTGTCCGCCCCGCAGCATAGTGGTAGCGCTTATGGCTACCGTGCAAGAGGTTGCGGGTTCGATTCCCGTAGGGAGGTCAAACAGGATTTATTATTTTATTAATTGTTTTATTAAAAGTTAAAAGATGATATTTGCACATATTTTAATTTGTAAATACTATTTTTAATAAAAACCTAAGCGGCTTGTGCTTGATAAATAGGAAATCGAGTCATGTCGAAGTGGGGATTCGAACCGACGATATCTGGACTCAGAGACCGCGACGCTACCCACTGGGCCACCACCCGTGCCAAATATTTATTTACACGTGATTTTCATATTAATATATTAATGCGTGATACCTTGGACTGGTACTGAAGCGTATAACTGATCATCTACCTTATGTAACAAAATGGATCCAAATACACTGCATTCGGTGTACCGATGCAGTGCCCCATGCACTATTGAGTGCGGATAAGGGAAAGTAGACCACAAACGTTCCCTTTAAAAATATGCTACGTGTAAAAATTAATCACAGTTTGTGGAATCCATATTGCACCAAATAGGGAGCGGATATGGTATCATGATGATAATGATGAAAACTAATAGATATTGTTGATTGCGGGTATATTTGATTGCAACATCCTTCATTTAACATCGGACGTTTCAGATAGACAAGTTTACAACTCGCACCGGATACGTCACTTGTTAACGACGAGATTCCAGTCGCCAATCTCAATCTACTGGTACTCGTATTGTGGAAGCTCCAAGTTCCAAGACTGAAGCAACTTTCTTTAACTATGGAAGATTTCAAACAAGTTTCAACTTCCTTTATGGATCAAACTTTATCTTAAACAAATCGTAATCCCATTCAAATTAAAACGCGACGGAGGATGATACTGGCGCTTTGTTTTGTGTTACTACTGCCTAATTCGCACCCCAATTTATTTATTTAACTAAAAGTGCAGTAAACTACGTATTTAATATAAATTTTGCATGAGCCATTTATATTTTAACTAACTAACCATGCTTACCATCAAGGCCATATGCTCCCCGTAGGGAGCGGATATGGTATAATGAATGATGAATGAATAACTAACTAACATACCCATTTCTCTCGTAGGGGAAGGCAGAGAGGATAGAACGCCATACCACTCTGTCTTGACAGACTTCCTTGCAACCTTACATTCACATCTTCTCATGCACAATACGCCGATTATTCCGACTTTTCACAAGTCCACTTTCAAGTACTTGTCGTACTTGGTCATGCCATGTCTTTCTCGGCCTTCCGCGGCTTCTACATCCAGGCACACTTGCATTTAAACTTCTTTCATCACTCATTCGCTCCACATGACTAAACCATCGTAAAAGCTTTTCTTAATTTTTGTCGATAATGCTTATCTCAGCCTTGCACTCTGCTCTAAATTTCGACATTTGTACACCTATCATACATAGTCTTACCACACAAAGATCGCATTTCAACAGCATTCAGTCTACTTTCATCCTTCTTTTTCCAACACCACGCTTCACTACCATACATAAGGGTTGGTACCAGAACTCCGTTGTGTACTGCCAATTTTGCTTCTTTTTCGATAAGTTCTTATTTGCTACTATCGATTTCAAGGCACCATTAACTCTGTTTCCGGCACTAACCCTTCTCTCAATGTAATATAATACTAAACTATTATACTCCACTTTACATAATTGATTAATAAGTGAGGCTTTAGTCGTCTAAGATCTAAGGGCTTACCCGATCTAAGAAAGAAGCAAAACATGTGTTATTGTGGAGTAATAAATGAATTTACAATACTGTAAGTAACTGTGTTAGTTAGTTATTATAGTTAATACGTAATAAGCATAAATGTGCCTATTCTAAAATATGAGAAAAAAACAATTTTAAAAAAAAGTAACCTACCAGAAAATAAATACCTATAACGCGTAGCAAATTTATTTTCTTTGAGCCACTTTTTCGACAGCCGCAGCCCTTGAAAATATGCTTGTAAATTTCTAAAAATATATAATGGTACATATAGCACTTCCAGCATGTCCACTTTCAGTTGTCTCTTAAAAAAAATGTACTTCATTTTATGAGATGAAATCTGAGAGTTAATAACAATTACAACATGAGAATAAAAATTATTTTAACTGTCAAAAATCAATACTGAACGTCAGGACGCGTCATTTTAAAAGTATTGAATACGTTTTGGTAGTTTCGTTTACCGCACTAATAATTACTATGAACAATCAATGTTTGTCTACTGTATTGAAGTAATTAATTGAATTCCGTCCAGCTAATTGCCATAACGTACAAAATGGATTGTAAACACAAAACATGTTTGAAATATACATGAAAATTCAATAATAATGGTCGAACATATTTGGCCAATGAACGCATTTTAAAATTGCACAAATAAATGTGAAAATAAAAACATCAACTAATTCATTTTTTGTTGGTCAGAGTGTCATCTTGGGAATTTCAAAATGAAATAAATAACCGTACGACAGAGCCCAAAAACCTCATTTTTTTATATTTTTGTTTTTCGGGTGACGCGCTTAATTATTTTTAATTGCAGTATGCTGTATTTTGCTAACTTATTTTATTGTATTTCAAACATAAATAAATTGGAAAAATGAAGCAAACAAGGCTTTTATGGCTCTCAGATACAGACGATATAAGGGCTCGTTTATACATGGAAATACAAAGCTCGTAGTACAACCTGAAAACTGGTGAATCTTTATCATTTTTGGAGTAGAATGTGTAATATGAATTTTTGAATCTGAGCTTGAAAAAATTTTTTTTCTTTATAAAAGCATTAGTACAACAGATTAAATATAATTGCGCAAATTCTCATAAAAAATGGGATTTTTTTACTTGTTTTTCTTTACGGTAGTATAAATTTTAACTAAATAAATTATATTTGAAAACAATTTCCAATAAAAATTCGAAAAAAATCAATAAATCTTCTTACTGAAATTACTGAGAATTTTCTCCAAAACTATGCTTAAACTATGTCGAATAAAAAAAAATTGCTTTACAAAATCGACTACCAAATATGAAGTAGATTCACTGGTTTTTCGCTTGTACATCGAGTTTATTACACCTGTATAATTCGGTCATAATTATTCATTACGTTATACACAAAAAACTGTACTTTTGCTATGTAATTGTACATGAAGTATTAAACAAATAATAACACTGGTATCTTCTTCGGATTATTCTATTATTTTAAATTACATTTTCGTACAACAAAAACAAAAAAGTTTTCGTACTACAGTATTCATAAGATCACAATAAAAGCTTTCTAGATATTGGTACGTCTAGCCTAGTAAAACAGGAAAAACTACTTAGGTTGAAATACCTACTTAGGGTAGTAATAATTGTAACCAGTTTTTCTTTTATATAGCTCATGGCTGCCTTTAGTGTATATCAATACATTTACCTGTTATCAGCTAAAAGTAGTTTATTTGTAGATTATAAGGACCTACATCCAAATTCTAGAATGATTATTAGTAGAATACACAATAATAAAGTAAAAATATATCTTAAATTAAAAGATATTGATTATTGTTTATATGTAATATATATTATGTACGTATGTATATATTTTATATTTATAGTTGTTTCTTCTTAGATATTTATTGCATAATTATAGGACCTATTTATTATTGTAAATAATCAATAATTTGTAATAAATGTAATTTATTAACCTGTATATTTGTATGTAACTGGTCAACATACACACTGTGAATGTTTTGATATGTACAGAAAATATAATAATTTTGGAAACGCCACTTTAGTGAATTATTTTCGGACTAGCAAAATAAAGGTTTTGCATAGCCGTAGCACAATTGTTTAGAAATTCATGAAATTCAAATTAATCTGGTTATTACGAAAAGATTTATGTAATATAAAGTTGTAAAATTTAACCAACTTAGCACAATTAATACGCATCACGGCAAACGTAACTGCCTTTCGGTTTTGATGCAATTTTAAAGTGAAACGTAGAGTACAATGCACGTTGTTACATTTTGCGATAGCAAACATTACTAATATTATTGTAAATTATTAATAATATTGTGTATTATTATAAATAAATCATTAAAATAGGAAGGTAGGAGGTGGCCTGGTTTTTTTAGAAAGAAAAATTACAAGTGCAATTCATTTTTTGAAATTGATATCAGTAGAAGTGAGGTTTAAATAAAAAAAAGACCTAACAAACTTCGTCGGGCCTCTCAAATGTAAGATAAGTCTATTAAAGTATTTGAGAATATGACTTACAAAAGGGCCCGAGTGGAAGCTACACTTTTAAATTTTAAGTATTACTTACAGTTGTCTGCTATGATATATTTTTAGGGAAAATTGTATTTGTAAGGTTATGCAGTACTTGATGAGACAAATAACATGACATTATAAAGAAATTAAAGGTTTTTTTCTCGATACAATTAAGAAAAATTACTAGGGGTAAAAATCGCAAATATCTCGAAATGAATAAGACCCTACTTACATTTCATATATTTTTCATGTATTACTCAAAGCTGGAAAGTTTTATTTATCTTTACGTCAAATGTCAAAAAAAGGGGACTGCAATTTACGTCAAATGAAATTTTCAGGATAGAAGGGCGGTTAAAAAGCTTCTGACAAATGCAACAAAGATTTTCTAATTTAAAGTATTTGATTTAATATGCCCCATAGGGCTTTTACTATGGGGCTACGTTTGAAAGCTAAATTTTATTTTTAAGTATTTGAGCTATTCATTACCGCCAGAGATGGCATCCAGAAAATTGTTTTTGTAAGGTTATGGTACATTTTAAATCATATTGACACATCAATATAACAGATATACTTGTTATTATGTTGCGTGCATTCTTCGTACACAGTTTGAAGTTCGATTGTAATTGGTTCGAAATTTAGGCTACAGTAGATAGTGCAATTATCTGCCAAACTTGAATAGGACACTACGTTACATTTCATTTTTTTCTCAATACTCAAAGGTGGAAAGTTTATTTTCTTTTACGTCAAGCGCCATTACTGCGGACATATCTGGGAAATGGCACTGGATTTTTACGTTTCAAATTAACATTATATTGACCCAGCAACCTTATGTGTATTGGGCTGAGTGGCCCAACGCGCGCCTTTTTTGTCCGCCCCGCAGCATAGTGGTAGCGCTTATGGCTACCGTGCAAGAGGTTGCGGGTTCGATTCCCGTAGGGGTCAACAGGATTTATTTTTTATTTTTTTTTTTTAAAAGTTAAAAGAATGATATTTGCACATATTTTAATTTGTAAATACTATTTTTAATAAAACCTAAGCGGCTTGTGCTTGAAAATAGGAATCGAGTCATGTCGAAGTGGGGATTCGAACCGACGATATCTGGACTCAGAGACCGCGACGCTACCCACTGGGCCACCACCCGTGCCAAATATTTATTTACACGTGATTTTCATATTAATATTTAATGCGTGATACCTTGGACTGGTACTGAAGCGTATAACTGATCATCTTACCTTCATGTAACAAAATGATCCAAATACACTGCATTCGGTGTACCGATGCAGTGCCCCATGCACTATTGAGTGCGGATAAGGGAAAGTAGACCTCAAACGTTCCCTTTAAAAATATGCTACGTGTAAAATTAATCGCAGTTTGTGGAATCCATATGCACCAAATAGGGAGCGGATATGGTATCATGATGATAATGATGAAAACTAATAGATATTGTTGATTGCGGGTATATTTGATTGCAACATCCTTCATTTAACATCGGACGTTTCAGATAGACAAGTTTACAACTCGCACCGGATACGTCACTTGTTAACGACGAGATTCCAGTCGCCAATCTCAATCCACTGGTACTCGTATTGTGGAAGCTCCAAGTTCCAAGACTGAAGCAACATGTTCTTTAACTATGGAAGATTTCAAACAAGTTTCAACTTCCTTTATGGATCAAACTTTATCTTAAACAATCGGTAATCCATTTCAAATTAAACCGACGCGACGGAGGATGATACTGGCGCTTTGTTTTGTGTTACTACTGCCTAATTCGCACCCAATTTATTTATTTATTTAACTAAAAGTGCAGTAAACTAAGTATTTATTATATATTTTGCATAACTAACTAACTAACCATGCTTGCCTATTTTACAAGGCCATCCATATGCTCCGGAGCGGATATGGCATGAGATGAACTAACTAACTAACCATTACGCACTCCTCGTAGGGGAAGGCAGAGAGGATAGAACGCCATACCACTTGCTTGACAGACTTCCTTTGCTACCTTACATTCACACATCTTCTCATGCACATACGCCGTTATTCCGACATTTCACAAGTCCACTTTCAAGTACTCGTCGTACTTGGTCATGCCATGTCTTTCTCGCCCTTCCGCGGCTTCTACATCCAGGCACACTTGCATTTAAACTTCTTTCATCGCTCCACATTACCTAAACCATCGTAAAAGCCTTTCTTAATTTTGTCGATAATGCTTATCTCAGCCTTGCACTCTGCTCTAATTTGGACATTTGTACACCTATCATACATAGTCTTACCACACAAAGATCGCATTTCAACAGCATTCAGTCTACTTTCATCCTTCTTTTTCCAACACCACGCTTCACTACCATACATAAGGGTTGGTACCAGAACTCCGTTGTGTACTGCCAATTTTGCTTCTTTCGATAAGTTCTTATTTGCTACTATCGATTTCAAGGCACCATTAACTCTGTTTCCGGCACTAACCCTTCTCTCAATGTATAATACTAAACTATTATACTCCACTTTACATAATGATTAATAAGTAAGGCTTTAGTCGTCTAAGATCTAAGGCTTACCCGATCTAAGAAAGAAGCAAAACATGTGTTATTGTGGAGTAATAAATGAATTTACAATACTGTAAGTAACTGTGTTAGTTAGTTATTATAGTTAATACGTAATATGCATATATGTGCCTATTCTAAAATATGAGAAAAAACAATTTTAAAAAAAGTACCTACCAGAAAATAAATACCTAGTAACGCGTAGCAATTTATTTTCTTTGAGCCACTTTTCGACAGCCGCAGCCCTTGAAAATATGCTTGTTAATTTCTAAAAATATATAATGGTACATATAGCACTTCCAGCATGTCCACTTTCAGTTGTCTCTTAAAAAAAATGTACTTCATTTTATGAGATGAAATCTGAGAGTTAATAACAATTACAACATGAGAATAAAATTATTTAACTGTCAAAAATCAATACTGAACGTCAGGACGCGTCATTTTAAAAGTATTGAATACGTTTTGGTAGTTTCGTTTACCGCACTAATAATTACTATGAACAATCAATGTTTGTCTACTGTATTGAAGTAATTAATTGAATTTCCGTCCAGCTAATTGCCATAACGTACAAAATGGATTGTAAACACAAAACATGTTTGAAATATACATGAAAATTCAATTATAATGGTCGACATATTTGGCCAATGAACGCATTTTAAAATTGCACAAATAAAATGTGAAAATAAAAAATCAACTAATTTCATTTTTGTTGGTCAGAGTGTCATCTGGGAATTTCAAAATGAAATAAATAACCGTACGACAGAGCAAAAAACCTCATTTTTTATATTTTTGTTTTTCGGGTGACGCGTTTTAATTATTTTTAATTGCAGTTTGTTGTATTTTGCTAATTTATTTTATTGTATTTCAAACATAAAATAAATTGGAAAAAAGAAGCAAACAGAAGCTTTATGGCTCTCAGATACAGACGATATAAGGGCTCGTTTATACATGGAATTACAAAGCTCGTAGTACAACCTGAAAACTGGTGAATCTTTATCATTTTTGGAGTAGAATGTGTAATATGAATTTTGAATCTGAGCTTGAAAAAATTTTTTTTCTTTATAAAAGCTTTCATTAGTACAACAGATTAAATATAATTGCGCAAATTCTCATAAAAATGGGATTTTTATTTGTTTTTCTTTACGGGTAGTATAAATTTAACTAAATAAATTATATTTGAAAACAATTTCCAATAAAAATTTGAAAAAAAGCAATCAATATTCTTACTGAATTTTCTCGAAAACTATGCTTAAACTATGTCGAATAAAAAAAAATTGCTTTACAAAATCGACTACAAATATGATGTAGATTCACTGGTTTTTCGCTTGTACATCGAGTTTTATTACACCTGTATAATTCGGTCATAAATAATTTATGAATTATTCATTACGTTATACACAAAAACTTGTACTTTTGCTATGTAATTGTACATGAAGTTTTAAACAAATAAATAATATACTGTATCTTCTTCGGATTATTCTATATTTTAAATTACATTTTCAACAACAAAAACAAAAAAGTTTTCGTACTACAGTATTCATAAGATCACAATAAAAAGCTTTCTAGGATATTGGTACGTCTAGCCTAGTAAAACAGGAAAAAAACTACTTAGGTTGAAATACCTACTTAGGTAGTAATAATTGTAACAGTTTTTCTTTTTATATAGCTCATGGCTGCCTTTAGGGTATATCAATACATTTACCTGTTATCAGCTAAAAGTAGTTTATTTGTAGATTATAAGGACCTACATCCAAATTCTAGAATGATTATTAGTAGATACACAATAATATAGTAAAAATATATCTAAATTAAAGATATTGATTATTGTTTATATGTAATATATATATTATGTACGTATGTATATATTTTATTTTTATAGTTGTTTCTTCTTAGATATATTATGTGCATAATTATAGGACCTATTTTTTATTGTAAATAATCAATAATTTTGTAATAAATGTAATTTTAACCTGTATATATGTATGTAACTGGAACATACACACCTGTGAATGTTATGTATATGTACAGAAAATAAATAAATAAATCCCAATGCATCGACCCTGTGTTTCTCCCTTGCAGAGAGTTTTATATGTACGTAGGTAGTTCTATGTAGACAGTACTTTATTTCGTCGAATAAAAAATGCCTTACTACGTGAAGCTTTCTAGTTGATTTATTTTCACAGTAATTACTGCCTAATTTTGTTAACTAACCGCAAATTAACGTAATTTCTCTTTTAGTGCATTAAGATCAAATTTCAATTTCAACTCCTCGTTTTTGATTTGTTCCAGATACAGCATTAGTGAATTATACAGATCACTTACAAACTTTGTTAATTCGGTGGTTGTATGGAGTTGAAATTAGTTTCTACGGCTAACCTTTCAATATTATTATAAACTTATTGTTGTCCAGTAGATTAGCGGTTAGCAAAAAAAAATACTACAAATAATAAATAAACTGAAATAGAAAAACTTCAGGTTGTGGGTTTTATAAGATAACGACCCTTTCATTTTATCGAAAACCGTTTTTTTCTTTAAGTAGGTACCTACAAATATACTTGGATCAACATGATCTTAACTACTAAGTAACAAAGAGTTTTATTCAAATAGTTTAAAAATACTATAATTGATATGACTATTGTGTTTTATTTTATTGGACATAAATGATAAAAATATGCGTTAAATTTCAGAATGTACATTTGTTAGTACGTACAAAACTAGTTATTTGGACAAAATGTGTAATTAGATGCAAAAAGTAAGGATCATGAAAAAACTCACTGCTAAAATCACTAAACACACTTCTATTCTATTGAAATCTTTTTATAGCCTCTGATTGAACATATGCAAAATACTTAAAGTCTTTTTCTAAACCTATAAATTGTATTATACACCGTGTAATTCGATGATGACCAATAAAACTCCGGATATATTGTTTATGATATTCTGAAAAAAAAATCCTTATAAAGTTTTTTGAGCTACGGGCATTTAAATAATAATAAATAAAAAAGTATTTGGAAAAACGACTATGTAATAAAAAGTTCAGTTTGAAATAAGCTAGCGGTGGCGGGGTACGGTGGGCGGGGAGGAGTGGGGGTCCGCTCTGGTCACCGAACGAACATTCAAATTCAAAATTAGGTCATAGTATAAAATAATTACACACTGTTAGCAGGCCAATCACGTGGTGAAATTGGTTTTAAGGTTTTATGTTTTAACAATAAACAAAAGCGCCGGTATGTTTATACGAAAACGGCGCTGTATATAAATTATCCATAATTTTTTTAAGAAGGTTAGAAAATTTTGAAAAAAACTTTATTAAGATTTTTGTCTCAGAATATCAAATGAATAATCACCCTCTGGAGTTTCGCGGTCTCATCGTGGGAAACGTTGTATTATAGTGCTGTGTAATTCTGTCATT
Organism: Micrasema minimum; assembly: GCA_022494985.1. Classification (NCBI taxonomy): domain Eukaryota; kingdom Metazoa; phylum Arthropoda; class Insecta; order Trichoptera; family Brachycentridae; genus Micrasema; species Micrasema minimum. The sequence continues at coordinate 42,204 of JAGVSP010000840.1, forward strand.
GATGTGCAATAAAACCATATTTTACTTGTGTAAAATTTATGATAATTTGAAAAATGATAGCTATTGTCACATTCCAAGAGTTACCTTTTATCCTGAAATCCGGAGTAATAAAATACATTGGAAACATTTTTGTATCCAAAATGTGATACATTCAATGCAAACGAATAAAAATAATAAGGTACCTCTTTAAGGTATTTTCACAACATCAGCTAGTTTATTATGCAGTCATGTTTGAATATAGCCTATAAAGTTATTTTACATACATAAAAAACGCCTGCGCAATTTCTACTTATGAATCTACTAAAAACATGATGTAAATGTTTATAAAAACGGCGCTATATAAATTATCCATAATAAATTAACTAAGGTACGTGGTTTTTATGTAAATAAAAACGCAAGACACATGGGGCCGATTCATCAGTTGGAGTTCCAAACTTTCATTTAAGACCACAAAAAATATAATCCTTTAATACCTAATCACCAGTTTGAGGATGCCCGTAACAGAGCGAATTAATTATTCTTATATTCAAATATTCGCGGACTTTGAAAATTTATATTTACGTTAATGTACTTGGCGAAAATTTATACAAAATTCATGTGAAAACGTTCAAGATTGTCTGAAAGGAGAATAAGTGCTTTATGCAAGTTTAAGGTTCTTTTAAAGAAAATCCGAAGAATCAAAAGGTGATTTTAATTTGTATTTGTATCTAGTGATAATTTATGCACCGTTCAACTTTTTGTTTGTTGATTGTACCTATTTTTATTAAAATATATAAAATTTTTAAGGTGTATTTCACAAGTAAACCAGCTTGTTTATGTAGATTTTTGTTTAATTTTAGCCTCTAAAGTTACTCTTATTGTCTATGCGCTTGGTAGCTGCAAGACAAATTCTAATAGAGTCTCTCTCGGTAAATTCAAGCCATCTTTAGTAAATAGTTAGGATAAAATATGTATTGTAATCCTGCCCCAATTTTTCAAAACTACTAAACTTGTTCGTAAAAAATCATTAACCCCAATTACTGATATCAGATAGAAGCTGGCATTCCAGTAGTCCATGCGCTTTGTAGCTGCAAGATGACCTGGATTCTAGACTATATCTATCAGTAGAATTAGTATTTCGTTAGTATCGCGTTTTTAGTAAAATTGTTTGAATTTAATTTGTACGTGGGAGAAGCTGAAATTCCAACCGTTCATGCGCTTTGTAGCTGCAAGATGAATTGGGATTCAGTACTTCACCTACGTATAGATTTTGTATCATTTCTTAAATAATCGTTGTCTCCCCTCCTGATCCTTTATTCATAAATTGGAAATGGAATTAACTAAGAATATCGAATGTACAGCGCCCTTGAGGTGATTTCTCACAAAAATGGCGCTTAATAAATTATCCAAATAATAATGGAATCTCCATGTGCAACCACGGATTTCAATCCAATAACTAAATCTGCCCACAGAACCAAAATGTATGTATTATTTCGAGTCCGTTTCACTCGGGCCTAATAATTATAATTATAACTTGTAATTAAACGCAGCAATCTGTTCGGTATTATGTTTCATAGATTAATTACCTCTATTCCAAGTTAACAACGTGCATTAATATGAAAGATGAGAGTTTCTCATTACTCCATATATCTGCCTACTCCGGCGGAGAGCGATGGTAATGATCACAGAAACTAGTTTGATTTTATAATATGCCTTATAATTGGGTACTCATTATTTTTACTTTTAAGAGCAATCGTTAGTTTTATATGAGCCAATAAAATATTTACAATTTTAATCGTCTGAGGCCGATAGGTCTTAATCGTAGAATTAGTCTAAGCCTTAGCTAAGTTCTGAAAAATATGTCTTACGCATAAAGTTGTTATATACTATGAGTAGAATATAATATCAATAAATTCAATATTTGGTTTTACGATAATTATTAAAAATAAATTATTTAGAATATAAGTCACCATGACATTTTTTTAAACTTTTCCATGTCACTAGAAATAATATTATTATTATTATTTATATTGTCTGGAATTCTCGGTTATACTCGGTCAAAACAAAATGCCAAGTCCTTAATTTTTGTATTGTGCCGATGCTTCTTTATGGATGCGAATCCTGGCACCTCACAAAAGCTCAGAATGCTCGATTGTTGAGCTTTGAGAATAAATGTCTGAGAAAGATTCTAGGCATTAGGTGGTTTGACTTCATAACCAACGCTGAAGTTAGGGAACGGATGCAGCAACCCTCCAATAACTGGAGTCGTGAAGATGCGGCGATGGACCTGGCTTGGGCATGTACTCCGGATGCCTCGGGAGGGCCTGAACCAGAGCTGCATCTTCTTTACGCCTGCAGGATCCCGCCGTCCTGGCAGACCGTCGATGACTATCCTACGGCTGTATTCGGTGGAGCTGATGGATGCGGGCCTGACGTGGGAGGAGGCGAGAGAGCTGGCTGATGACCGGGTCTCCTGGAGTCCCCATGTTCACATAGGAGCGAACGTGGCAAAAGAAGAAGAAGAAGAAGAAATATTAAATGTCATCATCATCATCATCATACCATATCCGCTCCCTATGTGGAGCATATGGGTTCCACAAACTGCCTCCAGGCCAGGCGATCGGCCGCCAGCTCCCGCGCATCCTCCCAAGCCAAGTCCACGTCCCGCAGCTCTGATGCAAACTGCCGACGAATTGTCAACAGTGGACGACCAGGACGCCGAGAACCTGATGCCTTGTAAAATAGGCAATCATGGTTAAGGCTCTCGGCTGGTTAGGCCATATACTACGTTTGCCTCCCGAGAGCCTCGACAATGCTTGAATATCATATGTAATAATAATATTACAACACAGTCAACAATATATGATATATGTGATTGAAATAGTACTTAATCGTATTTGATATGAAATGATGGGAGGAAAAAGTGATTGAAAATGTGCAAAAATATAAATAAAAAAGGGTATTCTTATTATTTCCCTAACTATCCCCCTCCCCTATTAAAATATAATCCCTTCTATTATTATCATTTATGGATACTATTTATTTCCTCCGTTTGGTTTTTGTTGCAGAATTTAATAGGCTTATTTATGTCTATGTAATTTTGCACCTACTTGATCTGATTTTGCATTATTTGTTAGGCTTTACGATAACTCCTCCAGTTGGAAACCAGACTATTTACTGCGCTATCGTTTAATATAGACTAAAAAAAAAAACATCAATTGTTAGTCATAAAGTATAATCATACTTTTTATAGTCCCAATAGCATCCCGACAGAGAAATTATAGCTAATGGATGCTGGGATTGTATTTTAAGGATTTATTTGTTTACTAACCACATCAACAGGCCAAGAGGCTTCATAATAGAAGAGAATAAAACACAAAACACCCAGGCTTATAAGACTCTCATTCTGAGTCCAACGTCTTAACTATTACACTAATGTTCAATATATAACAAGTCATTTATGTTCGCCGAGTTTGTTTTAATTTTGGTCGATGATGCTAATCCCAGACTTTGCTCTCTGCTCTAATATCGACATATTTGTACACCGTATTTTTACATAGTCTAACAACACGTTCGCCTGAAAGATCGCATTTCAACAGCATTCAGTCTACTTTCGTCCTGTTTCCAACACCACTCTTCACTTCCATTCCTTTTCTCAAAGCTCAAAAATCAACTGTTAACAACATCCGTTTAAATAAAATAAAAAATAAAATAATATAAATTTAAACTTACTAACTAACTAAACATCAAGCCATTTCCCTGAAGGGGTAGGCAGAGACGATAGAACGCCACACAACTCTGTCCTGGCATACTTCATACATTTTCTCATGCACGCACGTCGATTATTCCGACTTCTTACATGCCCACTTTAAAGAACTTGTTTTACTTGATCATGCCATGTCTTTCTCGGCCTTCCTCGACTTCTACATCCAGGCACCGTCGCATCATATATTTTTTTAGCCTTTCTTTCATCATCCATTCGCTCTACATGACCGAACCATCGTAAAAGACCTTTCTTAATTTTGTCGATAATGCTTATCTCAGCCTTACATTCTGCTCTAATTTTCACACTAGTGCAACTATCATACATAGTTTTACCACACATTCGCCTGAGAGATCGCATTTCAACTGCATTCAATCTACTTTCATCCTTATTTTCCTTTATTAAAATTTTAAAATTTAAAAAAACATGAGTTTTATACCGATTTTTCAAACTCATCAGGATCCCGGCATCCTGGGAGTCTACTGATGACTGTTTGTTGACAGTCTCTGTTGGAATATCAATAATATTTGCCCAATTTGCCGAAGAAAATATTAAACCTAAATTCTTTTAACTGTTTCGTTTTTTCTAACTCTGCACAAATACCTGTTGATTTCTCATCTTAGACGATTGTTTCGCTAGTACAATTAAAGCAGCATCTCGTCCCACGTCTTTTGTCTCATCAATTGATTAATCTCTATTGACTCAATTGTAATTTGGCGGGACGGTCACGCACGGGTATGAAACCGGTCATTAGCCAGTCTTGGCTCACGTATTGTTTCAAGTTGAGCCGAGCTCAGCCGGGCGGGTTCGGCTGTCCTCGGTATTCCTGATAATTTGGTTACAGATCGAGAATTTTGGTACATTCAAATCGAATCGAGACACCAAAGAAAACGGACAATGTTCATTTTAATTCATAGTTTTTTTTTTAAATAATTTTGCTAAAATATTAATAATTTTTTTTTAAATTTATTTATTTGTTTATGGACAGCCAACAGACATACACTTATTTTAAATATATACAACATTAATTTCTAACAATAATGTCCACTTAAAGGCTATCACTTAAATATCTAAAAATATTGAAACATTTATTATTGTTGCAAAGTACCCATCCTGTACACAGTTGCTTATTTGTAATATGTAAAGCGTAAATAAAAATGTTTTAAAGGAAAAGTAACATAACTGAAAAATAAATTAGCATTTTTTAGAAATTAAAATTTAGAAAAAATAAAAACTATAATACCTAGATAATCAATGTATGTACAGGATAGGTACTCATCACATACCTTACTAAATTAACTAAATTACATAATTTTTAAAACAAAATACTTAATTTTTAAAACAAACTACTTGCAGCATCTTTCTTCAACCTATCCAATTTAATATGATTTAAGTCTATATAATTAAACGTATTGTTATACGTGTTGCAGGATGTGTTAATAAAAGAATTAGGCGGACAAAAATTAATTATATTGGTAATTAATATTTGTCCGCCTCGTAGCATAGTTCATTATTCATTCATTATACCATATCCGCTCCCTATGTGGAGCATATGGAATCTACAAACTGCCTCCAGGCCAAGCGATCGGCTGCCAGCTCCCACGCATCCTCCCAAGTCAAGGCCACGTCCCGCAGCTCTGACGCAAACTGCCGACGAATTGTCATCAGTGGACGACCGGGACGCCGGGAACCTGATAAGCCTTGTAAAATAGGCAAGCATGGTTAAGGCTCTCGGGAGGCATAGGTAGTATATGGCCTAGCCAGCCGAAACGCCTTCGCCGGATGACAGTAGATACCAAGGGTTGCTGTGTCCGTTGCCTCACCTCTGTGTTCCTTATAAAGTCAAACCACCACGTAGCATAGTTACGTGGGTATTAATACTTCATGTGTGATACCTTGGACTGGTACTGAAGCGTAAAGACTGATAATCCTACCTTCACTTAATAAAATTTAAAAAAATAATAAAAAAGAGACACCGCACTTGATGTACCAATGCAGTGCCCTTTGCACCATTGGGTGCGGATAAGGGAAAGTTGTTGTAGTAATATTATTTTGGTTATTAATTTTTAATGATAATATTCGTGCACTGCTGACAATTCGTCGGCAGTTTGCGTCTGAACTATGGGATGTGGGCCTAGGACCCCATGTTGGACTGAAAGTCGCATGCGACACTGTGATATTACAAGTGATTTTGCACCGTAGATCACTCACCATTCCAAAGTGTCGCATTCGACTTGCAGTCCAACATACGGCTGATGGATTGGAGGCAGTTTGTGGAATTCATATGCTCCACACAGGCAGCGGATATGGAATGATGATGATGATGAATTATTTTGAAAAACACTTTTTTTTTAAAAAGTTGTTACGCGTCTCTGAAAATCTGACTTGCTCATGTTATCTTGTAAGCTCAGAATGTCAATACGATTTGGAATAATTGTGCAGAGTTCTAGTTAAGGAATCAACGTCCGTATAATTAATTATATGACCGTTTCTCGATCTCCAAATTGATCGAACCATTTCCAGAGAAGCAAAAAAAGGAATTGTTTAGTTTCACAGTGTTGTAACAAAATGTAAGATAAAGATATCAATTCAAACTAATGATTTGTGTTTTTTTTTTGTTTTTGTAAAATTTTCATTGTCAAAAAGTCGTTTTCGTAAAATTTGGAAAAAAATGTGCATAAATCAACCTAAATGTACAATTCATTGACGAAAAACACAACCTAGTAAGCTTTTTGAAAAATAAAATTCGATTCGTACTTGTATAGGACTGATACTCCAATGATTCCTACGTGCAAACACTGTATTTTCATTTAATTATAGAAATCTTCAAAATTTAAATATTTTACAAAATAATTAACTATAGTGGTCACTCATTTTGTAGGTGTAAACTATTAACCCATTTAGACCTACCGTCCCACATATGGGACAGTGTGTTATAAAAAATGTACTGATGAACCCAATAAGTATAATGTTACAAATTTATCTTAATGTCCAAGAGGAAGGTATAATGATTCATATAAACGATATCAGTTTTCTGAAATTTGTCAGAGAGTGAATATAGACGCAGTTTAAATCAGTGTTAATTTTTTTATTTTTTCCATGATGTCATCGAGGAGGTAATATAAGTGTTTTTTTCATATATTTTTTTTATTATTTTAAATTAAGATCATTAATAAGGCTTCCACTTAGCATTCTAGTTCAATATTATCAGTGATTTTAATATTAGTGTTGCATTTTTTTTTCGTTGAATTATAGTGACCCCTATGTGGGACAGTAGGACTATACACAATACAAATTTGTGATTTTTATAAATATGCAGTATTTTTCGTTATTTCGGGTTTTTGACGTTGAATGGTATTGTATCTCTTTTGGAAGAGGAAAATTTGAACAATACAATGACAGAGAGTGATATTTTCTTACTTCCACCTGATAATGCCAATGATGATGTGACAGAAGATGAAAACAGGAGATGAAGATAATTTGGAAATGAATCATTTGCCACCAAGTATGCCTTAGCATAGTCCTTAGACTGAGGCTGAGCTAAAGTTATGGGTACAATCTTTGGGTGGGAACAACATTAGGTGGTTATATAATGTGGTTTGAACCATACTAGGGTTCCAGCACAATCCTGAATATCGAATAATCTAATTTAAGTCTTGGTACCAATATTGTTTTTACCTATACTGACAAACAAACTTTTCGATATTGGAATGGGAGAAAATGACATTTTTTTCCTTTTTTTTAACGGTTTTACCACTGGTAAATGAATTGAGTAACGGGCATATACGAGTAACTGCGAGTCTCATGCGAGTTAATCATATCCATAAAATAGAACAATATTCGCAACAACTTAAAAAAACAATCACCGTATCGCAAGCGTAATTTGATCTATCAATATGATCCAAAAATTGGGACGAGTGGATCGTTCAGACCAGAACCTTCCTATGGGATTAGCATCCGTGACAAATAATGGTACATGCCTCTGATTATACACTGCTTTTATATATGGCAGTTCAAAATCCATGGTTGCTTTCAAGGCATAATGGAAGTTCAATAGGTTTATTGACGCTTTGAAGACGGATCGCAATATAGAAATTTAGAAACATTTATTTCAAACCAGGACCCAGAGGCTATCATCATGAATAGGCGAATCAAGATATATATGATAACAACAAAGACCATTTTTTCGTGGAACAAAGCAACAAAACAAGATGTGGCTAATTAATGCCGAAAAAAATGCCCAGCCAAATGCACAAAATGTGTTGGTCTGCACATTAAATATTATTCACCTTACCATACTAAAAATTAATGATGTTGATGATGATGATACTAAAAACTTGAGTTATTTTGTCATAATTAAAAATGTGTTCTAAAATAACAAACTTGTTATCATATTAGTTTATTGTTTTATAATACTAAAAAATGAATAAGATAAATTGCCATACTTGGACTTTTTGCATATGTATAAGCCTACTGTCCCACATACGGGTCGGGTGATTTCTGGCAACCCCCTAACACAAAAAAATTTTTTACGTATTTTTTAGGTGATTTACTAACGTCCTTAATTCTATAAATAACAACAATTTCATAAAATTATGGCAAAAATAGTTTCAGGTCTAAATGGGTTAATGCCACTCGTAAAGTCTAGTTTTGTTTATAACTGCTTAACTTTATTGATATTTTTCTCTTGACCGGTTTCAAAACAGTTAGCCTTTCTTTATCAAGGGATATCATACAATTGATACAAGAGTGATTGCTTAGTTACTCTCAATTTTAGTTTGTGGGTCTGGCATAATAACCAAGATAAACAATCTGTATTCTAAAGGCCGTGAAATCTTGCAAGCTTTGAAGAACTTTGAATCGTTGGCGTTGGGTGCGGATAAGAGAACGTTGTAGAAATAGAAGACACATTTTGTAGATATTGATTTGGCAGACTACTAGATTCGGATATCAGTCTATCCATCTTCAAGTGAACTTATAAACTTGCGTGTGGTGAATAATTCAAAAGTAATTTATTGATATCCCAAAAGAGACAGAGAAACTCTGGAAACAAATGTGGATTATCCAGGCGTTTACAGGGCTTATGACCTGTCATTGGCTGGATAAGTGGCCACCTGATGTATTACAACATTCCCCATTCCGCCCATCGTCTGATAACCATATGTGATAAATTTTTTAAACTTGTATATATTGAACACGCGTTCGTAATATCACATTACAAGTGAATTTCTCACTGGTGACATCTGTTGAGAAGATTGTTAAGCATTTTTTGTGTCAATCAATGTTTATTGGTGTAGGTAAGGCTCATCCGAACTTAATTACTTTCTATAAGACGCCTGAAGGTGTCTCTCCAATTTTTATTTGCTTTATATTTTAACATTTTGAATGTGTACGAATACTTGTTGACAAATTACTGGATTATACTAGATAATCCACATTCGTTTCCAGAGTTTCTCTGTCTCTGTTGGGATATCAATAATATCTGATATTAGCCCATGGGTATAATCCAGTAATTTGTCTACAAGTATTTGGACACATTCAAAATGTTGTTCAAAAGTATTTTGTTTCTTACATTTGTCTAAAATAAACCCATTTTTCTAATGAACGTGCTACGAAAAAATATTTCAGCTTGATAGTACAAAGGTAGGTATATTCGTCGATGATATAATAACTTTACCGTTTTTTAAGAAGCTGCTCTAAAATCAAGGTGTAATGAATCAAAACAAACGCGTTCTAATTACTCCTGGCGGTACATATCCCATAGCGTTTAGAAACATAATATTTCTCTGTCCAACTTTATTTAAAAATATAATATCTTTGATTCTAGAGTTGCCAACGAACAAAGTATGTAATTTAGAGTTTCGGTAACTGAGAAATTGGTCCATGGTAATTACGATCAATGTCATTTTTTCCAAAATTGTCGCAATTAACAACATCTCAATGGAGACTATTCATGGATAATGCACGTAATAAGCGTACTTAAAATGAATTTCATTATTTGATCATTTTAAGTTTGATTTACGGAGGAAATATCGTTCCTGTGAGCAATAAAATCATTAATTATGTCGTAAAAAATAAGTGGCTGAAATTATGACTGCGTACAACTGTATTTTGACCACAGCTAAGTTTGTTTAAAAACTAGTTTTACAAGATAATAAAAGTATCCATTTCTAATGTTTATTTTTCCCGTGTAATTAAATTTACTCGGAATTGTGATTAGTGACATTCAGATTTTTTTAATTTTTATTAATATCTAAAGTTATATTGCTGCCACTAAAAATATCTATTTCCGTAAGATATTTAAATAACGAACCATGTTTTGGTTAGAGTCGCGTACTTAAGATTAAAATTCGTAGGTTTAAATCCCGCTCCATCACAACTTCTTTCTTTTTTTTAATTTTTTTTTTTTATTGACTTGGTGGAATTCCATGATTAAATTATTAATATGTAACTAATTAAAGTTACATAAAAAATACTTACCCTTCCACTTTTAATTTATTTTGACCAGTTAACGCTTTCACCCTGTAACGGGCATCTTCAGACAGTCTGAATTAATAATTTAAACAACTTATTTCCTTTCTTCTTTCTGGTACTATCATTTATTTAAGAAATATTTAAAAATTCCTTGCATTTTTTGTCTGAACTGCCGCTATTTTAAAGGAATAATAAAAATGTTTAAATGAATATTAAAAATTCACATGAAATTTTCAGTTCAGTAAAAACATCAAGAAAAATAAGAGGCCTATATCCATTACTGGAACAAATATGGCTGAGAACTACTAGAAAAAGACCCTACAAGTGTTACCTTAGACCAAGAATTAGTTTCACCCTTCTCCAAAAAGAAAAACATCTCGATTGTACCTTGATCTTTTTTCTTTCCAGCTCGTAATCATTCATATTGTCGGCATTAATATACGTTTAATATATAATCGAAGATAAATCAGTCAATAACTCTCGAATTAATGGGGGCATTTTTCGCCTCGACGCTTACAGAAGTCTGGTAGAAAAAGATACTGGTTTGTACTCAAAGAACTCCACCTAAAGACGTAGTAATTGCTCCTTAACACCTAATACCTGACCAATTAGAATATATTTTTCCACGCCGAAAGGTAATGACACATTTAATAGAGATTGATTTTTACGATTAGTAAAAGATATAGGTAGAAAAACGTTGAATGAATACGTGCACCGACACACCTAATAATAACGATAAACTTATTCATGTATTTTTTTTCACTTTTTTTCAAATGGGACGACAAGCCATACTTTTATCATGATGTGCACAAATCTACAATGGCTCCAGTGCTGAAAAAAAATAAAGCTACTATCCTTATGTGAGGTAAGTAATTAAGTAGATAATTTTTAAGATCATATTGAAGTGCAGTAGAAGAACAAACATTAAAAAAATGATTAAACTTTTGAATATTATGTCAGTAGTTGCTAATGAAATTAACAAAATTGTTAAAGGGATAATTCCAAGATATTTGCAAAACAAATTAAAAAACAATGACTTTTTTCATAAATATGCAACAAGAGGTTCAAAAAATATAAGATTAAAAAAGAAAAGAAAAACTATGTCACAGAATTGTCTAATGTACATATAAGGGCATTAAAGTGTATGAGGAGATTCCAGATGAAATAAGAAATGAACAAAATGTAAAGTTATTTACGGTTAAATGTAAAAAATATATGTGTGAAAAATATTAGTGTAGGTATCATATTATAGCTAAATTGAAAAATGTATAATAGTAGGATAAGAATAGTTCGGAAAAAAAATATAAGTGTTATGTAATAATATTAGTACTAAATAAATATATAATAAAAAATAAAAAAAGATGCTCATTTTTATTGCGTTTTTATCAATCGCTTCATTACTAGTCAAAGATACCACACATGATGCGGTTTTCACGTGAAAAACACATTTAAAAAAATATTTCATATTGACCCCCATTGGGAATCGAACCCGCTACCCCGTGCGTGGCAGGCCAACGCGCTACCGCTGCATTACAAGGTGGACAACAGTGTACATTTACTGTTTGGTTTAAAATTATTATATCAGCTTCATTTTTCTAAAAAAAAATTCTTAAAGAACGGCCAACTAACGTAACTCGTCTTTTAAACAAAATTACTCTTTTGATCGATTGAATCATATATTTTTAAGTTCTTCTGTATGAATAATCAATAATGATGTAGCTATGTATGTGAAAAACTGCAAAATATATCATATATATTTTATTATGTAGTACGTATAATATTTTATAATTTTTGACGATCACTTTATAAAATTGGCGTGATGGATAAAATATTTTGACTTTTTTAGTAGTTCATACGATTATTTTTAGTACTCCCATGTGTTACGAAATTGCAAAATCTATTTTTTTAAAGAGAAAAAATATAGACAGTCAAAAAGGTTCTGTTGATTTTAGACCCTAGAACCTTTTTAAATTGGCTTTTTTTGCGAGAGCTTTTGGACTATTTACTTAGCTTTTTGGGCAGTTATTTTGTAGAATATTGGCTGACTTTTTGTGTGATAAATTCATCAAATTAAAGCTTTAAAAATCTCACAAAGCAAATTGTAATAAAAAAGTTTAAACTAATACGACTCTCCTTCATCCGCACCCAATGATGCCCAGGACTCTTCATTGGCACAATCTAATCTAAATCTATCTTCAATGAGATCAAATAACACAACGTAGTTTTTATCAATGCAAGGTGTTTTTATTGATTCCGCTTTTATTTTAGACCGTTCAAAATTATTTATTTTTCATTCAGTGACAGCTCTTTCATCTTGACATTTTGATCATGCCATGGCGAAGCGAAACATCTGTCACTGGACAAAATTACTTCAAAATTAATGAATACTGCCTTTTTTACATAAAATAATACTAAGGTAGTTTTAGTTTTTGGAAGTATAACCTGGGTGTTTTGTAATTAGTTTGGTGTTGGTTTATAAATAAATTCATATTTTTTACTGTAAAATTACTTCTAAACCAGTGGATTGTGCCTTTTACCTGGAATAAAATAAAAGCCTTCTTATCTTCTTTACGATTCCTTTGTTGTAGGAACATTAACATTGAGTATTCTTAGTTTTATTTGAATCATTCCATTGATCTTCTGTACCTTGACAAATCATCTTTGAAATCTAACTCAAATGGTAAATTTCACACGGTCTTGGTGATTCGTTTGTTCTATTCCTAGTTGGTTTTAGAACCTAACTTTTACCGCGCTATTTCGAACTCGTAAAAAAATAGTTCCTCGTAAAATTAAATGTAATGAGAATTAGATATGGCGTTAAAGAAATAGAAAGACATAATAGTTAGTTAAAATTCTTAATAAAATAGGTATCTTTTAATCGATCTCATTGCACGTGCGTTTTTTTACAACCATTTACTGGATATTATTTTGAATGTACGCACTATGGCACTATTATTATTGTTTTTATTTTTCTAAATTTTCATTTCTAAAAAAATGCTACTTTTATTTTTCAGTTTTATTACTTATCCTTTAAAACATTTTATTTATACGTTACATATTACAAATAAGCAACTGTGTACAGGATGGGTACTTTGCAACAATAATTAGTATTATAAATGTTTCAATATTTTTAGATACTTAAGTGACTGCCTATAAGTGGACTTTATTGTTAGAAATTAATGTTGTATATATTTAAAATAAGTGTATGTCTGTTGGCTGTCCATAAAACAAATAAAAACTGAAATTTAAAAAAAATCAAAAAATATATTATACATATAGGTGTTCTTATACAATATATTTTTTTTAAATATGGATATCTGTACCTGAAGATCATAGAATATCACTAAAGAAGAAAAAAGATTTGTTTCATGCACTTCGATCACCATTTTTATAAACTGGAGATAATGTAGTAAACCCCTAAATAGACGCGGAAAAAAAATCATAAATATTGCGTTTTTGGTATTAAAGGATTTTTTTTCGTTTTTTCCTATGCTTCCCTGGAACAAATAAGTTAACGGTAGTACATCTTGTCGTCGTGTTAAAAATGTCAAATGAAAAAATATAATTTACATTAGGTTATTATTAAGTAAATAGTAGTATTATTTATTTCTCTTTTAAAGTAGCGTTATATCAATACCACAAAAAAGTGCTGAACATTTCATAGAAAAAAACTTAACTGAGATTGATTGCCTCCATTTGGAGTTTCCGATAGAATAGAGTACGCATTATCGGTTTTCGATAAATTTTTAAACATCGATAAAAAATACTCGTGATTGATGCTGCATCCTTTAACCGTTTACTGCATATTATTTTATCCATATAGCACTAACATACAGATCAAACGAGGGTTTTTTTAATTATCGAAAAAGTATATTTCGTACTTCATTTTAATTTTTTATATTTCTACAAAGATGGAGTAGCTTTTTTCCAAACTCTGAAATATGGATATTCAAGCGTTTACAAGGTTTATGATCTGTCGTTAGCTGGGTTGACGTATTACATTCCCCATTCCGCCTATTAGCGAATATCCACGCCAGCAAAAAAAAAAATATTCCTTATAAGCTACGCATTCGAAACACATCCTTTGAGTTGGATACGCATGTATGAATTGACAGTGAAGTTCTTCAATGACAGGTCATAAGCCCTGTAAACGCTTAAATATCAATATTCCCGAGTTTGGAAAGAAGCTAGTTTTATCTCGGTAGAGCTATTAAAAATTAATATACCTACTCCCGTCATGGGAAAAAAATCCAGATTTGTGTGCATAATTAAAATAAAAATGTTGTACTTGATTTTACTTACATTCTTTGAAAATTCATGATTTGATAATTATTACTTAATCATTAAAATTATATGAATAAAAGATGCAATAAATTAATATGTCATGTGATTATTTACTAATTTATTTAACTATCACAGCTGATTTATTGTTGTTATTATCATTATATAATATTTCTTTTTTTATTAAGACACTATGTAATTTATTTAACACTTTAGTAAATTGTACCTACCTACTGAATTTTGAGTTCATATTGCAAAAGTCTTTTCCTTTTACATTTTTGTGTGGTGTATTAACGTTAAGTAAATTGTATTGAAAAATAAATAAAAACCATTTTTACCAAGTCTTAAAAACCCAAACTATATAATATAAAATACTAACCGTAATATATTTCAAAATTTTTTTCCTACATAATCAGTAGATTAATCGATACGGTCACAAAAGGGATTATTAAATAAATAGATTAAGCTCCAGGGAATACATAATTTATATACTCAACATGTTATGTGTTTTAACGCACGCACGCAACCAATATTTCCCAATGAATTCTTTTACAAGTTACTTTGACTAATAAAAAAAGAAATCGATATGAAAGGATGTTGGATTTTTTATACACATATCTAACTAACCATGTCGCCATTTCTCCGAAGGGGTAGGCAGAGAGGATAGAATGCGACACCACTCTGTCCTGGCATACTTCTCTTGCTTCCTCCAAATTCATACAACTTCTCACGCACGCACGCCCATTATTCAGATACAAAAAAGATATATATATACTTTTTTTAATCTTGTTTCCTGGATTTTTTCATTAAAAGAATATCGGAAATGAGGTATATCGTACTAAATTGAGTTTTTTTAAAATTGAAAACAAACCAAATAATCTAATTTCACATGGTCACAATACACGTAATTCAAAAAACCTCCACATTCCAAAATTTCGATCCACAAAATTCGGTAAAAAGTCCCTAATGAACATTTCTCGATCCCAATCTACTCCATGAAATAAAAATAAATAAAGCAATACATAGTAGAGCCCTTTAAGATCTGTATTTAAATATGTTTTTCAATGATAGATACGATGTTTAGGATTAAGATTGAATGTGTTAATTTTGAATCGTCTTTCTTATTCGTCTTTTTTAAATGCGAAATATAAAATAAAAAATGTGAATAATACCGGTCCCAAAATGAGTTTTTTTATAACTACCTGGGAATAAAGAAATAAAAAAAAAAAAAAAAAATAAAAATTGTTGACAGGTGTGAGGTAATTCGGGTTGTGGCTTAGTGGTAGCATCGCGGATTTCTAGTCTAACGATTCTCGGATCGAATCTGAAATTCCTGAATTGGAGATACGCAAATAAAACATATCCATTTTTTAAACGAGTAAGTCCAAATTTTGTGGAATAAATAAAAAAAGGCACCATTGATTTTAATTCAACTGGCACTATTTGTCAATCTGTGATTGGTTAATTGTTGGTTCAGTAAATTTAGTTCAGTAATTAGTAAATTTGCTTACGGATCCGTTCGGGGTAATTTGCGGAGTCAGCGTCCATGGCTGATTAGGTAGAAAAGCATTTTACACAGGTACCTAAAAAGTTTAAGCTCGTCTCCAATTTTTTTTTACATTTAAAAAAGAAAAAAATCGCCTGTTTACGTCAGAATTACGTGACGTGGACCCGAATTGGGAAGACGGGCGGGAACTGGCGGCCGATCGCTTATCTTCGAAGCCATTACAGAATGATTTCATAGGTTATATTTATTTTATTTATTTATTTATTTAACCACCTCAACAGGCCAGGAGGCCCAATTACAGAGGGGAACATCTCAAATACCCAGGTTTGAGAAAAATCCCTTTTGATTTTTATGTTCTCACCGG
Organism: Micrasema minimum; assembly: GCA_022494985.1. NCBI lineage: Eukaryota > Metazoa > Arthropoda > Insecta > Trichoptera > Brachycentridae > Micrasema > Micrasema minimum. Next base: position 58,572 of record JAGVSP010000840.1, read on the forward strand.
GAATCGAACCCGGAGTCTCCGTATTATGACTCCAGCGTCTTAGCCATAACGCTACGGAGGTCGCCAAATATAATAATGTCGGTAAGTTGGACTTTTTTTGACATACTGTAAGATATAAAGTGGATAAAAAATATTTTTGGTAATACGGTTATCAATATGTCAAAACAGAAAATGGTTATATTCATTTTTTTAAAGTAAAGAAAGACTCATTTGAGTTCTTACGATATACTCGGAAAAAGCTTACTGTGCCAGAAAGCAGGAAAAAAATGTGGTAATTTTAATTTTAATCAAAGTATTTTTTCAATTTTTTTTATTTAAAGTCAAAATTATGGTCGTTGGGGTACTTTTGGACCCCTCAAAACTGTTTTAAAAGTTAAAAACAGGCGAAACAGTAGTTTAATAGTCGACTACACTTAACCAGAATTTATCTAACTCTCCGAGTTAAGTTTCTGATGGATAAGGTTGAATTTATAAATAAACAACTTGAACCCCTGAATATCTTCAACACGAAGAAATTGAAATCTTTTTTGAAATATCTGACGTAAACAGTAGGGTGTAACGATGATATTCGTAAAGTTGATATGACAAGTCGACTTTGGCTGTCGCGCCAGTGACGGCCCGTGACAAGTAAACGCGTTTGTGACAGTGAAGCTTAATTAGACTCGTGTGACGCGCGTGACGTGAGAAAAAATAATACCGCTAAACGATCCCTCGTTATGCGACCTTTCACATAGAGAATATTCCAGAATATTTGCGAAAAAAAAATTTTCTCGTACGGGAAATTTAATTAAACAAAACATTCTATTTGTGTTGTTTTTTGGGATTATCCATGTTTTATTGTTTCTCCTCTCCAACGTTTCGGCCACCGTTTCAGGCGCCATCTTTAGGGGGAAGTATCCCAAATAACAACACAAATAAAATCATCAATGACCGTGAAAATCTACGTACATATTTAAACAAAAACATGTTTACAAAAATACAAAAAATTATGACAAATCTATTGTAAAAATAGGTTATACTTATTTTTAAAAATACAACGATTTTGCTGACGGAGGATTCTACAAAAGTTTTATTTTTTAATTCTTTATTTTATTAGACCATTAGTTTATTTTTCAATTCTTAGGATTTTTTTAATTGAACTAATCTCACGGTTTTATTACACAGCGAAGAATGTAAAAAAAAAATTCTGGAACACTTCATCATTTTAATGGCGAAGATTTTGAACTACGGATATGGGTATAAATTTGAGCCAGCAATTTTTTAATTTTTATTTTTTACGAAAATTTAGCACAAAGCCACTGTTTAGTAAAAACTGAGACCAATTTTGAATACTTCAAAAAAAGGTTTAAAAAAATATATTAAATAGCACTTCTTACTGTGGTAGGTCATATATTTTATTCAAAATAATACCATGTTTAGAATAAAACCTTTTGTCAACACAAAACACTTTTGAAATACTTGAGCTGTGCCCAATTCCCCGCGGCTAAACCCGCCCCTGCCTTAAAAAAATTCACGGGTATTCGTACAAACATATTATTATGATAAGTTAAATGTCATAACGCGGCGAGCCTTTTGTCTTAGCGGCCATTTTGAACGCGGAAGGTCACCTGTTGACAAAAAATATAAATTCAGTAATCTGAAATGTCACCAAGTCACTTTTTCCCGCCTTCCCGACCGCCATTACTTCCCGTGGCGCTGACGAAGCGACGCACAGTGGCTAGTTTTATACACAAGCTGGACATTATACATTTTCAATGATTAAGCAGACATTTAGTTTATATAATTGCACAGTATACCTTAAATCATAAGAAGATTTCTGGATATTAAGGAGATTTTTTTGTGACGGCAGTTTTTTCTTGATAAGGAACTCTAAAACTATTTAACCTGACTAGACAAAAAAAACGTCATATTTAAAATTTTAAAAAAAAATAATAAAGTATCGTTTATTATTTATTGCACACATTTTCAAAGAACGAAATAAGTAATAAGAAATTAATTTTAACAATAAATTGTGATGAATTTATTTGCATAAATTAACTCGTTAATAGCAAAATTTTCAAAACTGTGTTTTTTTTATTTGAAAAATGGGTAATTTTTTGAAGCCGTTTCTTAGCAAGATATGTAGATACTCAATCAGTTTTTTCACCAAATCTACAACCACTCTTTGTTTTGCAGAGAAATGAGTAAATCAACTTACTTTTTTTTGTTTTGTAAAAGGTATTTTACTATAATAGTTACTTTTCACCTATGTACACATATTTAAATTCGAAAGTAATAGTTGTAGTAGTAGTAGTTTTTTAAATATGCAACAATTTTAACATTTCGTATGATATATTAAATTATATGTAGTACATTATATTACATTAAAAGTCGGTATAATCGACATGCGTGCATGAGAAGATGAATGAATTTGGAGAAAGCAGAAAGATGAGCCAGGACAGAGAGGCGTGCCGTTCTTCTAACTCTCTGCCTACCCCTTTGGAGGAAAGGCGAGATGGTTAGTTAGTTACTTAGAATTTAATGCGTAACATAAGCAATTATTGAGATGTCAAATTGTAATTATTAGCCCGTAATGGGTGAAATCCAGTTTTTGTCTACAAGTATTTGGACACACTCAAAATGTTGTTTATAATTATTCACTCTTTTAGATTTTTTTTAAATGGCTCATTGTGCGACGTTGTAAGAGGCAATAATTCTGAAAGCGCCGACATTTTGTTAACGCACCTCTTTTGTTTTTAATGCGTGGGTGATTCACCATGAAGTTAGGCTCTAGTCAATCGTAACGGTTTTTTTCAAATAGAAACGAAAAAACGAAAATGGGAAAAGATGTCTTAACACAAAGGAGAAAGCTTTTGTTTGTAAAATAAAACGTGTTTATACGAAATTACAAAATTAACTTGTCGACGTGAAATTTAAATTGTTCAAACCATTGGAAAATTGCTAAAAAGGTTCTGCACAAAAATACCTAATAAAACGATAGTAAAATCGGTCGTCAACAGCCTATTATCGTAGCCAAAACATCGTTGTTTTTGTACAAAATAACAATAATTTACTATTAAAAAACTTAACATATCTACTCAAAAAGTTATTGCTTTCATCATAAAATCCTCGTCCATTTTTCAAAAAGGCGTTACTCGATTTTATTTATCTTACCGGAGACGATTTTGATGCGTCATAGTAAGAAATATTGCTGGGTTTAATTAAACATTTTACTGTATAAACAAATTTTGGAAATCGGTAAAATACTGTACGATTAATATTTTATATTATTTTACAAAGTCATGACTTGCTAAATCAGTGAATTTGAGATACCCCTTTTTGAAAGATGGATGACGAAATAGTCAATAAAATATTAACTGATCGTTCTGCTAATGACTAACAATACAGAAATTAAAATACATAGTATTATATGAAATCCAACACCAATAGAAATAATTACGCAAAACTTCTTTGTCAACGCACAAATATTTTTTAAATGTTTATTAATGTTTTAATAACCTTTTTTGATTTTCTTAAAAATATCTTTGAAGGAGGCGAGTGATCTTTTTTTCTTTATATTTTCGCCCTTATGCATTAAAATATTGTATAAATGTTTGTTTGTCAAATTTAACACGATTAAAAATAAGAAAACCATTATAATAACATAAGTAATTATACTTATTTTTAAAGTTCACTTAACGTTATTGTTTGATGTTTGATATATATTCGTATCAAAGGCCTTAAAGAATTAATAAAAAGTCTTACCTAATATTTCTACTGTTGAAGTTGAAGGTCAGGTGTCCATGTTTTGACAATCGATTTTATTCACCTGAAATAAAATGAATTTCATATAAGTTAAATTTTGTAGTAATGTTACAATAAAACATAAAAGTCTTTATCACTATATCTTGTATTAAGAGTAGTTATTATAAAATTAGAGTACAAAAAAAAATTAAAAAATATTACAGCATAGTGCAAATAAAAGCTATCAAATAAATCATTTAAAAAAAAAAACAAAAAATAAATAAAAGTGAAAATAAAAGAGAAATAAAAACTTTTTATTTAAAATTATACAAGTTATTTCTCCCAGTAAAATCTTCAAAAAAGTTAGCAATTTTATTAATATTTGTACATGGTTTCATCACAATAGCTGCAAGTCAAAAGAAAATTAAGAACCCTATGAGAAAAATTCACAGTTTTTAAATGTAATTATTACGAACATTATTTTGTTTGGAAATTTCTTCTACTAACTTCTCTCCCTTAACTGCGCCACATGGTGCATAGGGCACTGCAATGTTACACCGCAAGGCGAACAACTACGTACTAGGCATCTATTATTATTGCTTGTAGAATAAATTTTCCTTGTTATTTTTTCTAAAAATGGAGATACACCATTCTCCATTTTTTAAAATTTGTAACATAATTAAAACGATGTTTTCTTAGTATCGGGTTGAATGTATTTAAATTTTATGGAAAATAAAATCGACAAAAAGTCAGATAAAAAATATATAGTCCAATCTCCCATTGTAATGAAAAGTCATTCGACCGGACACGATCAAAATTGAACACGAAAAATCTTTATCTCAGTATTATAAATTATTATAAAACGGGTATTTAAATGTGAAAAAGTAGAGTCATTATCTCAAGAGAAGCGTAAATTTATCTGAATTGACTGTTTCTTGTACAATATATGCATTTTCAGCGGAAATACAGCGATTACTGTACTGTTTTTTTTTTTATAACTATTTCCAGACGAGAACACAAAAATACAGTTTTCTTTGAACTATTCCCGATGAGAACACAAAAATTAACAGCGATTTTTCAAGCCTGGGTGTTTGTGGGACGTTGTTCCCCTCTGTAATTAGGCCTCCAGGCCTGTTGAGGTGTTTAAATAAATTAATTAAAAAAACTATTAAGGAATTCGTCGGCAGTTTACGAAATAAATACGAGCCGTAAAGATGACTCAAGAAGAGAACTAGCAGCTGATCATTTAGCTTATAGGCAGTTGGTGGAATCCATGTGCTCTATAGGATATGGATAATGATGAGGAAATATTATACTACATAGAAGTATTAATTTTTATTAATATTAAACATAAATACATTTAGAACGCTGTTCATAACATATGTTCGCCCCCATCTTGAATACTGCAATATTATTTTGTCCCCGTTGTACAAATTCAATATCGATAGAATTGAAAACGTTCTAAAAAACTTTAAAACATCATCATCATCATCATACCATATCCGCTTTCTATGAGCATATGGAATCCACAAACTGCCTCCAGGCCAAGTGATCGGCCGCCAGCTCCCGTGCATCCTCCCAAGCCAAGTCCACGTCCCGCAGCTCTGACGCAAACTGCCGACGAATCGTCAACGTTTAAAACAAGTAGAATATAAATTTCATTTGCGTTTCCCTAATTATTAAGATTTATTTAAGTTTCATGAACTTGAATCCCTTGCATTTAGAAGAAATATCAATGATCAGAGTTTGCTATATAAAAATGTAAATAAAAATAATAACAAATTTGACTCACCAAAAATAATTAATCTACTTTCTTTCCGTGTCCATAATTTCCCCATTCCGCACCTAATTGTGCATAGGGCACTGATTTTGGTACACCAAGTGCCGTTTATCTCGATCATTTTCATTACATTGAAGGTAAGACGATCCGTCTTACGCTAAATAAAAGTGTTGCGTAAAAACCCACTAAAAACAGCAAACGGAAACACTTTTCTTTTGTTTTTATTTGCATTAAGGCTAGGCAACCCGAAACCAGGACAAATTCCTTCGTCGAATGGGGTAGGTACCCCGATTGGGTCGCACCCCAAGATAAATAGCGGGATAGGGTAAGATTCATATAGGACCCCACCTGACCTCACCAACACCTAGAGTTTTTCAAGCAAAGTACCCACCACACGACCACGTGATTCGCGTGGATAAATAAATTACGTAGGGTCACAAAGATAAGGCTCTAGCTACGATACACTTTTTATTCGAAAAACGGTTGAAGATAAATTGTTGGACATCAAATAATCTGTGTTATTTTTGTCAAGACAAAGTCAAATAAAAAATATATAGCTCTGATGATGGTACGTGGTACCGAAACTAGTTAGTAATAACTCAATTTAAAAAGTGAATAAAGAACAAAGTGATTTTTATTTTATTTTTAAAAAGTTGACAATGATTTAAACAAGTTTAATGGTGGTAATTTAAATCAAAAAATATATAAACAACATTTTGAGTGTGTCCAAATTACTTGTAGACAAAAACTGGATTTCACCCCATTACGGGCTAATAACTACACATTTGGACATCTCAACCAGAGACGAAAAATTTGAAAGGGAATATGGATATCTAGGCGTTTACAGGCATCTTCAGGCGTTTCCTAGTAGGTGATATAATTCAGTAAGAATCTCACCTTGCAATCATACAGGTTTCTGCTGAAATGCTTCGCAATTTTCTCAATGGATGACAGAGAGTTCACATGTGAAGCGTTCGCGCCATTTTTACTGTATAATTGGCGGATATGGATATGAAATACTAGGTGAAATGGGGAATGTTGTAATACATCAAGTGGCCACTTAACCCAGCCAATGACAGGTCATAAGCCCTGTAAACGCCTAGATATCCATATTCCCCTTGCAAATTTCTCGTCTCTGTTGAGTGTCAAATGTATAAAAAATAATTATTATTCACATGGTACTCAATATTTTGTTTTGGTTTTTTTTTTTAAATAACTTAAGGTGGTAGCAAATGAAAACAATTAGTAAATAAAGAGCTAGTTTAATATAAAATACACGGTGTAACAAAACTCGATGTACAAGCGGGGGAAACCAGTGAAATCTACATGATATTTTGGAGTCGATTTTGTAGAATGAAATTTTTTTTATTTGGCCCATAGTTTTTCGAGAAAATTGAGTAAGAAGTAGATTATTTAGAAAAATTATATGATCTATAAGAAAAACTAAATTAAAAAACCACATTAAAATAAGAATTTCTGCTATTTCCATTTAATCTGCGGTACTAACGAAAGCTTTTATGACAAGATTTTTTTTTTTCTATGATCTAAAAAGTGCTTATCAAAAGAGGCTAAATTGGCAGTGCATAATGGAGTTCTGGTACCAACCCCTTATGTATGGAAGCAAAGCGTGGGTGCTGGAAAAAGAAGGATGAAATAGACTGTAAATGCTGTTGAAATGCAATCTATGTGTGGTAAAAACTATGTATGATAGGTGCACTATATGTTGAAAATAGAGCAGAATGCAAGGCTGAGATAAGCATTATCGACAAAATTAAAAAAAGGTCTTTTACGTTGGTTCGGATCATGTAGAGCGAATGGATGATGAACAGAACGGCGGCTAAAAAAATATATGATGCGACTGTGCCTGGAATGTAGAAGTCGTTAGTGGAGGAAGGCCGAGAAAGACATGGCATGATCAAGTAAAACAAGTGCTTGAAAGTGGCATGTAAGAAGTCGGAATAGTAATCGACGTGCGTGCATGAGAAGATGAAGTGTGCCAGGACAGAGTGGTGTGGCGTTTCTATCCTCTCTGGCCTACCCCTTCGGGGAAATGGCGTGATGGTTAGTTAGCTATGTTTTTTTTTCTCAGATTCACATTCGTCTCCTAATATGATACTAGTTCTAATATTTTTCGGATCGTACTACGAGTTTTCACACACATGAAATATTAATATGAAAATTACATGGAAATAAATATTTTTTGTAGACCCCCTACGGGAACCGAACCCACGACCTCATGCACGGAATAAGCCTAATGCGCTACCACTATGCTGCGTGATGCACCGAAGAAAAAAACAATACAAACAAAATTGTTAGATGGATCATTATCATGGCAGCCCCACAAAACGACGAATGTGTCTTCCCCTTCGAACAAGAATTTCAGAGAATAAACATTCTATACTAGAAAAATACCACCGTGTTTGAGGTGTCTAGTTACCCACTACGTCACTAACTACGTCATCAATAGGCAGCCACGTCATCACTAGACATCTACGTCACACGTTTCGTGTATTGGCCTAAGTGCGGGAGTCTTTAGACGATGGAATTTGATTGTAAATGGTGTTATGAAATTAACCCTAGGGAGCGTATATATTTTTTTAACTAACTAACTAACACCCAATTTCCCCGTAGTGGTAAGCAGAGAGAATAGACACATTCTTACATTTTCTCATGCACATACGCCGATTATTCCGACTTTTCACATGTCAAGTACTTGTCGTACTTGGTCGTGCCATGTCTTTCTCGGCCTTCCTCGGCTTCTACATCCAGGCACACTTGCATTGAGGGACATAAACTCCTTGGAATATTTGACAGAAGTGATAGTAAGGTCTTGTTCTGGCCCAAAAACAATATGTTACATTTTCTATATACATGTGCGACGTTTCTTTTCCCTTTTAGCGTGTCAAGTGAATTTCCCGTACTGGAATCAAATGCGGCCATCTCCATCTGATGAAATTTGTACCAAAAGAAGGGCGGCCTGCAGTAAACGAGCGTCAATACTAAAATTAAATGTGAAGAAAAGAGATATGACGGCCTCGTAGCACAGTGTAATAGCGCATTTGGCTACCGTGCATAAGGTCGCGGGTTCGATTCCCTTAGGAGGTTAACATGAAATATTTATTAACATGTGATTTAATTTATTTATTTATTTCACATTTTACAATTGGGTTCTTCCCGATTTTTTATTTTTGATTTTAAAAAATTGATTGAAAAATTACAATATCAAGGGATTTTTTTAAAATTTTTACGATGTCATATGAATTTTTTAGCGCGGTTTGAAATAGCGCTTTTTCAAATCGCTCGCAAAATCCTTCATTTGGCGCGCATGCGGTGTGACGTCACAGCAATATAGGCGCTCACTTCGTAATGAATTTCACGCCTTTCGTGGTGGACGGGCATGACGTCATTAACCAATAACGGACGTTAAAAATCATTCGTATTTTCGTGTTTTTAAAACATAAATTTATAAATGAAAACAACATTTTTGATCATTGTGTTTTATATCGTTGTAATTATAAATATTTATAACGTTTGTAAGAATATTCGTGTTATCGGGAAGAACCCTATTCATCTTATTTTTTTCTTAATGAAATACCTCGCTGGGCAAAGCCCGTGTTGAGGTATTCATTTACAAACTTTGGTAGAATATCTTGAAGAGTTAATGTGAAGAAATTCCAAGCTTCATTTGTTCCTTAGTGATTTCGAATGTCAAATCATTTGATTTGATTTAAGCTTTTCTACATATATTCATAATTGATGTTGGTTTTCGTGTGCAATGGATAGGGAATCAACTTCCAAATGCTATAAAGGAAGCTGAAACAGTCACTTCTTTTAAAACATGGCTGAAAAAACATTTCCTATTTCTTCCTTAAATTTTATTTCTGTTTTTACCTCCCTTCTATCCTAGACAGATATTGAGTGTGATAATATGTGTGTGTATGCATTGAAGAGTACATTTTTTTTTAAATCATACTAATATTTCATGTGGACTGGTACCAAAGCGTATGACTGATCACCTTACTTTTATGGAAACATTTTGCAACTTACATTCACCACACGAGATGTTTAAGTGGACTGATTGTTATTGAAAACTAGTAGCCTTATAAAATAACTGACGTGAGCGGGGGGGTGTGGGGCATTGACTTATTATTTTTATTATCGTGGATAATTTATAAAGCGCCGTTTTCTTATAAATATACCTCAAGGGCGCTTAGGTCGGTTATCGCATTCCTTATCGCTGCCTTCAACGCGCTGTGTAATATGTCATGTGTATTGTAAATCACAGAGTGTTTTGTTTTTTTAAAAATCGAATACACCTTTGCTGGTAGTAAAAATAAATAAATGTTTTTGATGGAGATGGCCATATTTGATTTACAGAGTCACATTTATTCATTCGATAGAAGTTGTTAAAGTGTGGGGAAATGTGTCACACAGTTAAAAGTTTCCACTTAAGTGTAGTTTCAAGATGTTCTTTTGTATGTTTTGTAGTAGAATAAAACATTATTGGTTTCATTATTCCCGTTGTTAAACAGGTGCTGAATTCGTCCTACAAAATTTTTACTCGCACTTTTAGCACAAAGCAAGTTAGAAGAACTTTATCAGCAAAAGTATAAAACACAAAGATCTTTGACACTGACATCTGAAATCAATAAATTACTGGTGCATAGGGCACTGCATGGTACACCAGGTGTAGTATATCTCGATCATTTTTATTAAATGAAGGTAATCAGTCTTACGCTTCAGTACTAGTCCAAGGTATCACACATAAAATACTAACATGAAAATCATGTAAATAAAATTATTCTAGTTGACGCACTACGGTAATAGAACCCACGAACTCACGCGCGGTAGCCAAATAATCCTCTATCTAATACATTTTAAGTTGAGATTGAGTCAATTGACTCAATCTTCCTAGGACTAGGACATGACAAGGAACGGAAAAAAATAGCCCATCTATGTAAAATAAACATCATTGGCAAAAGCAAGTAATTTTTTTTCGTACATCCAGGCACAGTCGCATCATATATTTTTTTTAGCCGTTCTTTCATCATCCATTCGCTATTAACAAACCCCAATTTTAATGTGAATAATAGGCTTGCAGCCAAAAATTTTCTATGTATGCCAAAAATATAACAAAATCACAATTGGTGCAATCCGTTTGTTAATTGGATAACTTATAAGCGAGATACGACCATTGAAAGTTTTGGTCTTGCGGTCGGCGTCACCAACAACACCGAACAAATGGGTCTTAATCTCTCGAAATATCACTTCATTCTCACAGTTGCGCACTTCTGGTGGGAGAGCATTCCAAGCCATTGGACCCGCAACCGCAAAAGCGCGCTCCCCAAATTTTGCGCTCTGATTGCGGATCGGTATTAAAACCATGCCTATTGCTGTACACAATTATGTTATAACAGCTGTAAAAAAAAATCTAACATAAATGTATACAGGGTGTAACAAAACTCGATGTACAAGCGGGAAACCAGTGAATCTACATAATATCTGGAGTCAATTTTGTAGAATAAACTTTTTTGATTTGACCCTTGGTTTTTGAGAAAATTGAGTATGAAGTTGATTTTTTTTTCGATTTTTTTTTGCAAATTGTTATCAAATATCATGTTTTTACTCAAATTAATACTATCCATAAAGAAAGCAAAATTAAAAAATGCGTTTTAATAAGAATTTGAGCAATTTTACTTAATCAGCCATACTAATGAAAACTTTTGTGAGAAGAAAAAAATAATTTTTTTCAAGCTCAGATTAAAATGTCATTACACAATCGTCTCCAAATGCGATGTAGATTCACCAGTTTTCGGGTTGTACATCGAGTTTTGTTACACTCTGTATATTCCACCCTTAGGGCCAGTGAAGGCACAATATCCAATAATGTGAAATAATATAAGGATAATTTAATAAATAAATAAAATACAATAAAGATTTTTGAATTTTGACAAGATATGAAATATACCGAAACGTCAAATCTCGCCGTTAGGTTTCGGACTGCGCTTGCAGATAATTCGGCATTCCGACAAGCTAGGCGGTAAATAATGTCCCCTGCTGGCCTGCTACTCGCCTGTCTCAGCCTCCGGTAACCTGTTTCGCTCGCAGGAAGTAGCGATGACCTCTGGGCTTTATACAGTACCCATACAAGCATCCTGACTTTATGTAATGCTGCCAGTGCAGGCTCGTGATATTTAATAAATTTTATTTAAAAAAAAAAAAATCCCATAAATTTACGATAAATTCACCGTCATGTGGTGTAGTGGATACCGTGTTTCTGTGCCATGCATGGTTCGATTCTCGATTATATTTATTCCAGTTTTTCACATAAAAATATTTCATATGTGATATTTTTAAAACAAATAAATAGTTTTTAACAACATTTTGAATGTATACAAATACTTGTAGACAAATTACTGGATTATACCCATGCTAGGCGGATATCAGATATTAGTGATATCCCAACAGAGACAGAAAAACCTGTCATGACCTGTCGTTGCCTGGGTTAAGTGGCTTAAGTAGAGCCTTACCTACACTAATAAAGATAATTGCCAAAAAATGCTTAACAATCTTCTCAACAGGTGACACCAGCATAAAAAATTTCTGTAATGCGGAACGACGACGACGAGATCAATATATATAGTAGTTCCAAAATTTGTCATATATGGTAATCAGATGATGGGCGGAATGGGGAATGTTGTAGTACATCAAGTGGCCACTTAACCCAGCCAATGACAGGTCATAAGCCCTGTAAACGCCTAGATAACCCACATTCGTTTCCAGAGTTTCTCTGTCTCTGTTGGGATATCAATAATATCTGAATACATACTTATTTAAATATATACAATTATTAGTGAAATGCTTAAAATAAACAAGCAAGATATTATGCTAATTTAATGTTTGCAAACCCGTTAGGCGAAGGTAGATACTAGATACCTACCGTGGTTTTTTTTTTAAATTTTGATGAAAAAACTAGAAATTAGTAAATTTCTACTAACTTTCAAACATTCGAACGAACTTGTTCAAAAAATCTTATTTCTAAGGAACATCTTATTCCCAAGAACCAATCGCACTTCCAGCCAGAGAGGTCAGATCAAAAAAGGAACAGAAAACGATACCGTTTCAATCAGCAGCGGCAATCAACTACTCCGTCCGATCTGATTACGGGTGCGAGGGAGAAGGGGGGTGTAACGTTGAGTAATTGCATCCGCTGGGGGAGGAAAGCATGTGTTTGTGAGCTACACCCTGAAGCGGTATCACGCCCATAGTAGGTTTTTGTGGTAATGTAGTGTGCGATTTTACCTTTGGAGATAAAACGTCAAAATCGAGCGGGAAAGACCTGGAAAATTATGCGTTTATATTAATTTGTCTCAACAGAAAACAAATATGTTCTTCAAGTTCCCCGCCTCAGGTATTTACAGGACATGTGTTAAGCAATAATGATAATCCGATGGAGCTCCATACTCTAATGCCCGTTATATACGGGACAGTTTCTTGTTCAGAAAACTACACAGTTTCTTGTTCAGAAAACTGTGCAGTCTGTCAAACTTCTGTCAAAAGACACGCTAAATATGTGTATTTTTGAAACGCGATTGTAAGTTATTATCGTATGTTTGCTCTCAGGAAATTGTATATTTAGCTAATAATGTAAATATGTTATTGGTTTTTTACGTATTTAAAAGCATACAATAAACCAATGTCTACTTAAACGTTTACATAAAAAACATTAACTGTCATGTCAGCTTAAATCTGACACTAGCACACAGTTTTTTCATGCAGTTTTAGCTTTATACGGGACCGTTTTCAGACTGCACAGAAAACTGTGTAGTAAACTGTCCCATATATAGCGGGCTTAATATACACTTTGAGATTTTGCCAATACAAATGACATAAGCGCCTCGCATACTATAGCACATACGTATCTGTCACTTGTAAAGTTTTAAACGCTTATTGGTGCATTGGGCACCGCATCTATTCTATCTATGGTGAAGTATCTATTCTATCTATGGTGAACTACCTAATGTTATACAACATCAATCTTTTAAACACATTTAGCTGTTCAGTTCAATTTGCGAGACTTCAGCATGCAAACGTCAAGTGATATACCGTGATTCTACTGTAAAATTCCAAAATCAGTTTTTTTTTCCGTCAACTCTTCGCCACACTAATTTTAATAATATTCTATATTTATACATACGTATAAAAGATTTTAGTGTGTCCTTTGAAATATTATCTATTCAATAACGTTTGTAGGAAAAGAAAAAGCATCGTTTTATCAGAATATTGTCTAAAAAGGCGTGAAAAACGAGTCGAAAATTTTTATTCCATTAAACTAACAAATATGAAAATTGGTGGTGCGTTATGAAAATTATAGTCTCAAAATTTGTCGATTTAATATGGAATAAGAAATTTTTGCTTGCGGAAGGTAAATTATAATTTCAGGCGGTGCGCGTTGGAATAATTACTGGCTCAAGGACAATGCTACTGGGATTAGAAAACTAGTCAATTCACCCTTACCTTCTGGGACAAGATGATGAAGAAGGAAAAGTTTTCTTGTAGGACTTGCCACTGTTCAACTAACGTTTCACTAACACAATTCCACTGAGTTCCCAGAGATTTTTATTTGTATCTTTAGATGCGGGTGTTAATGATGAATCTTATGCGGTTAGTTATACAAATTAAGATTCAAGCGGAGGTTTATAATAATTTTAAACACAAGAGAAAAACGCGTGCGTATGTGGTAGGTACGGCGAATTTGTACGAATTGCAACAATTTTAAATCTACCCAGCAATTTTGGCAGGTTGTGGCATAAATTCTTGTATCGACTTATATCTGTATGTACCTACATAATATCCATAGTTATATCGCATTTTTGACGTCAATCGTTAAGATCTTTTTGATAAATTTTCCACTGGAATTTAAAATAATTGGTAAAATTGGTTCAAATACGATTTTTAGGGAAACGTAATTGATTCCGCCACGATGAGACTCTCTGGTAACTTCGTCCGAACGAGGATCGGAAAATGGAAGAAGGACTTACCAGAGCTGGACTCAACAAGGGCGGGATATGAAGCTGAAGGACTACCAGGAAGGGCGAAGTATCCTGAAATACCCTGGAACACCACGTCGAACTGGCGCGGCGGGACACAAACGAGGGGGCACAGCACACTTTACTCACTTTTGGTCGAGGGGTTTCGGGAGTTGGAATCTGGGAAGCTTGGAGATGGATGGCGAGTATCACGAGGATATTTTGATGGATATAACGAAGGAAGATCAGGTTCACGAGAAGGACGGATGTTGCGAGGTCAATGTTGCTGCGCTGAGCGAATATTCGAGACTGAATTTTAGTTGGAAAACAGGTGACAAAAACGGAATGGAAATGGGTGAAGGTAGGCAATACATTTTGGGAGGAATTCGAACTACCTATACCAGAGAGTATCAATGATGGCCAAACCAGTAATACTAATAATAAGAATCAATTCAGTATCATCATTGATAAATAACAAAATAGATAAATAAAATATATTGATCAAAAGTAAATAAAACAGTTAACCGACAAAAATAATATACAAGACATCTGATTACATACATTTCATTATTATTTTTTTTTTTATTTGCCGCATAATATATCCTCTTCCTGTTTTATAAAATTACTTCATATATTCTACGTACTCCGTGAAACGGAAATTGAGTCGTAAACCGTACGTTATTAAAGCTGAATTTGCATCCATTCCATAAAGACGTCGTAAATGTAACGTGACGTACGGGGCAGTATAGAAATTAATTATTAAAGTGTGTTAACCCTGAACAAGGAAATACAAACATTAATGGCGACTGGTCGCATGGCTGTCGAAATTTATTGGCGGTGCTTGATATCAGCAGGGTTGCCTCCGTCGCAAAAAAATACACTTTTTTTTTGACGTGATAACGTCTGGTTTGGCCATCATCGATACTCTCTGGTATAGGTAGTTCGAATTCCTCTCAAAATGTATTACCTACCTTCACCCATTCCATTCCGTTTTTGTCACCTGTTTTCCAACTAAAATTCAGTCTCGAAATATTCGCTCAGCGCAGCAACATTGACCTCGCAACATCCATCCTTCTCGTGAACCTGATCTTCCTTCGTTTTATCTACCAAAATACCCTCGTGATACTCGCTATCATCCATCTCCAAGCTTCCCAGATTCCAACTCCCGAAACCCCTCGACCAAAAGTGAGTAAAGTGTGCTGTGCCCCTCGTTTGTGTCCCGCCGCGCCAGTTCGACGTGGTGTTCCAGGGTATTCCAGGATACTTCGCCCTTCCTGGTGGTCCTTCAGCTTCATATCCCGCCCTTGTTGAGTCCAGCTCTGGTAAGTCCTCTTCCATTTTCCGATCCTCGTTCGGACGAAGTTACCAGAGAGTCTCATCGTGGCGGAATCAACGTCTAATAAATCGATGAACGCCGGCTGCACACACGAAAAAGCATGACTCATTGTCACGTTCTGCCTGAGCCGAGTGTGCGAGCGAGAGCGCGGAACAAGCGATAGAGAGGCACGATCGGCCTAAGCGTTCGGTTTGTGACGCATCTATCTCTCTTCCACTCCATCGGCCGATGCGTCCGAGTAGTAGGGAGACAGCAGCAGCACACAAACTACAAAGTGAAAGTGAAATTAAACGAGTGCGAGTGTGCAAAAAATGATAATTTATGGAAAAAAATGTAATTTTCAATTAACTCCTGCTTTGTTTTATACAAAATAATGATAATTCAGTAATAATAATTCAATTCAATTCATAAAAGTATGCTATTTTTCATCAATGTTTTCTTATGACGTTATAACGTAAAATTATCGTCCGTAAACCGACTTTACAGACAGCCAAAAGTTTTTTTTGGACATGATATTTATATTCTGTTTAATTTAATTCTCGTGGTGAGTGGTAGCGCTTAGGGCTACAGGGTTGCGGTTTGATTACTACGGGGGTCAAAATGAAATATTTATTTTCATACGAAAATGTTTCGTATGGTTCGTATCTTGGACTGGTTCTGAAGCTTATGATCTTGCTTTTATGTAGTAAAAATGATCAAAATTTACTGATGGTTTCAATGCGTTCCGGATAGCGGAAAATAGTAGTAGTAGTAGATAACTTTGATAGTCAAATAAATGTGTTTTACAACATAACGATTTTTGCGACATAATAGGTGAAATAATAAATTACTGTCGATAGTGAAAAAATGTATGCGAGTCAAAATGCAAATTGCATTTTTGAAAATATTATTTTCGAATTGAGCCATCCTTGATCTTAACGGATTCTGCGCAGAATCACGATAAAAGATTCAAAAATTCAAAAGTATTCGAAAATGCTACCTTGTTGCGTGCGCGCGCACTGGAAAACCTGCTTTTACCCAATCCGTGGCCACGTTCACTCATAACATAAAACAAAGATGGCCGAATGACAAAACGGAAAGCGAGAAAACATAAAATGGCCGATAAATAACGCACAGTTTAGATTCTCTCAATAATTAAACCTGTGTTTTGTTTTCAACATAATAGGTGAAATATGATACCGCCATTGAATATGTCAATTGCAGGTGATTTAGAACGGTTTTTATGAATCTAAATCGATTTTAATTAAGCGTCGCACGATATGTTGATGCCTTCTACAGATATTTCGTGTTGTGCAACGAAAAAAATGGCTTCGTGTGATATTAATTTCACAATCGATTTCATTTCAAATGTATTCATTTGATCAAGTGTATATTAATGGCTTACCTAGGTCGTAATTTACTTTTTTAAAAAAAAAAAACGGGTTATTTTATTTTCTGTGCCAACAAAATACTGCACACTAATGATAATTTATTAAATTACACAAATAAGAACCCGTGAGCTTTAAATCGTTGTGAAAAATGTAACGTATCTATTGATCACATTTTTTGCATTAGAAAACATTTCGGTTAAAGATTTATTTTAAAAAAAAAAAAAAAACTGTTAAAAAAATATAATTTTCAATATTTTTCTACGTTGTCCTTATTTAATTTTAAAAAAAATTTATTTACAGGAAAAGTATAAAAAAATTCTAAATCTCCTTTTTCCTTACTTAATGCTGGTACCATGTTTATGTAATTAAAATGATCATGATCAACCGATCATGATCATTTTATTTTTAACATTTGATTTGTCAAGTCTAGTGTCAATGCAGTAGCCTTCCAAGTACTAAAATATATATTATAATATTGAAATCAAACCATATTTTGGGTCTATTATTTTTTAAGTCGTGGCAGTTGTTTCCCCTTGTTAGGGCATTATCAAACTGTGTTAATGTGAAAATATTCTATCAAGGAGAAACAATGAGCGAATCCACTGTTTTCAAAAGTTTTTTTTTTTCTGTAAACGTACTATTTAACTAAGAAAAAATATATATTTAATATTTTTTTATAAGTTATTGATGAAGATACGATTTTTTTAAAGTAGCACATTTAAAATACTGCGCAAAATACTACTATGTACCAAGTGCGTCATTTTTGCAGGAGTGACGTCATAAAACGGGCGGCTAACGGCATGGCACGGCTAACATATTTCTCCAGCCAATAACAAAACTGTCAAAAATCTATGCAAACGATTTCTCCAGCCAACTGTCACTTAAACTGTCAACAGCTGTTCTAGGGAGAGTGAATGGCGGCCATCTTTAAAAACGGAAACGGAAAACACTACACTTAGATACAAGGAGTGACGTCATTGTTTAAGATTTTGAAATTAATGCTATTTTCAACATTTTTTATTTATTTTTGGGTAAATTATTGAGATATTTAATCCGGCTTCAAAATTTTTAATATTCGCGTCTACACGAAAGCATTTTTAAAATTCAATTCCGGGTGGCAGTGGATTTCCTCATTGTCATTCTAAAATAAAACAAAAAAGAGAACCAAAATCTAGTTTGATTTCAATATTATAAAATGAAGTTCTATAAAATATACGCCAAGTGAATAAATACTTAATCAATATGTTATTATTTTTGCTATTAAGTTAAATGTACCGTAATGTACTTATTTTTATTGTAATATAAATGCTCACAGGGCGTAGATGTACAAATAAAGAAATAAATACAAAATATAGCTGTAATTTTCAAACTCAACAATATACTGTCCATTTTTTTCTTCACACTCCGCCTGCAATTATGTTTTGATGTAAAGTAAGAACAATCTTAACAGAAGCTGCCACACACGCTTTATTATGCATATTAATTTGTGCGGTTTTGTCTTGAGAAATGCCAGAAAGTTTTACTTACGTGTATGCGGGCATTTCAATGCCATCTACATACAATATACATAGTTAAAGCCGCAAGAATGCGAAAGAAACCACAATG